>MU751819.1:162109-282815 GCA_026770625.1 Nicotiana glauca | reverse complement strand
TTATAACTAACACAATTTTAATCTTGCATTGAAGTCAGTCAAATAACGGAGAAAACACAGTTTGAGCATTTCAATAAAGTGGAATTTCAACAAATTGCACAAGTACACGCTCGTCACCTCGCGTACAAGGCATGTAAATCAACACATAAAAAATCCTAAGGGAAGAGGTCCCCCACACAAGGTTAGACAAGTCACTTACCTCGAACCGGTGCAAAATCAACTAGGGAACGATGCCCTTGCCTCGAGTATCCGACTCCAAATGGCCCAAATCTATTCAATTCAATTTCATATTGTAAATAATATTGCAATTAACTGATTTCACTAATAAAATCAAAACTAGGGCGCGAAAATAGGTAAAATGATCAAAATGCCCCTCCAACCAATGTCTCGGAATCGAATAATTTTTACATTTTCAGAACCTCGTACTCTCACGAGTCTAATCATATAAAAATCTCCCAAATCGGAGGTCAAATGCCTCCCTCAAATCCTCACAATTAGGTCTAAGAACTTTACCCCAATTTTCATTCAAAAATCCGAAATTAAAGTTGAATTTGAGGTTAGATTAGTGAGTATTAATCATAAGGGAGTAAGGAATCGTTACCCAGTCGTTGTCTCTGAAAATCCCTCAAAAAATCTCCCAAAATCGAGCCCTCTAGCTATTATTTTTGATAAAATAGAAGAACCCTCGTTTTGAAAATATTAAGTACTGCCCAGGCATTTCCGCTTCCGCGGTCCACTAACCACTTAAGCGGTTCCGCTTCTGCGAAAAATAAGCCGTTTTTGCGTATTTTGCTGAGGGGTCAAGCTTTCGCTTTTGCGGACCATAAATCGCTTCTGCGACTACGCTTCAGCGGAATATATTCCGCTTCTACGGAAATTGGACGGAAGCCCGGATTCCGCTTCTGCGGCTTCAAAGCTGCTTCTGTGTCTCCGCTTATGCGGATGATAGACCGCTTATGCGATCTTAGAGAAGGAGGAAATAAATCGCTTATGCGGCTCTAAGGCCGCTTCAGCGGAACCGCTTCTGCGGTTCCCAAGCCGCAGAAGCGAAAACAACAGAAGTTGCTGCAAAATTCCTTCTAACTTCCAAAAATTAACCCGTTGAGCATCCGAAACACACCCGAGGCCCCCGGGACCTCAACCAAATCTACAGACATGTCCATAACATCATTCAAACTTGCTCAAATTCTTAAACCACCTAAAACAATGCCAGGAACACGAATTAATCAAAGATTCAAACCTATGAACTTCAAATTCTAACCAAACACACTTTCGATTAAAAACCTATCCAAACCTTGTCCGAATGACCTGAAATTTTGCATGCACATCCAAAATGACATGACGAAGCTACAACAACTTTTGGAATCCCAAACTGATCCTCGGATCAAAATTTCACTATCGGACCGGAACTTCAAAAATTCAAACTTCGGCATTTCAAGCCTAAATGAGCTATGGACCTCCCAATTACATTCCGAATGCGCTCCCAACCCCGAAATCACCTAACGGAGCTAACGGAACCATCGGATTTCCATTCCGAGGTCGTTTTCATACTGCTCCAAATACGGACCATTTTTCAACTCTTAAGCTCTCATTTAAGGACTAAGTGTCCCAAAACACTCCAAATCCTAATACAGAACGTCCCGGCAAACCAAAATAGCAAAAATGAACTTAGGAAAAACAGTAAATGGGGAATCAGGGCGTAAATTCCAAAAACAATCGGCCGGGTCGTTACACCTGATTCTCGTGAAACTCGAGATATGTAGGCAACTCAAAATCGAAGTTCGGCAGCAATTATTCTTTTTATGTCCCCTTTGTCCCATTCCAAGCTTGATGGTCGGGACAAAATTGGCTACTAAGTCAATATTCTTTGCCCGAAAACTCTTTCGTCGTCTCAGGTCAAAGAGGGACAGCTGTTGACATTCAATTCTATCCCTCCTTTCTTCCAAACTATTTCTTTAAACTTCCAATATCTTAATAATTATTATTATTATCATCATCATTAGTATTTTTTATTATTATTATAGTTGTTGTTATTGTCATTATTATTAATAATAGTAATATTACTATCTTTATTATTATTATTATTATTATTATTATTATTATTATTATTATTATTATTATTATTATTATTATTATGTTGTTGTTGTTGTTGTTGTTGTTGTTGTTCTTAATCATCATAGCCAAATCTTTAAAGTTATCAAGTAAGTAATATTTTTCTGTCATAAAGTATTGAATTTTAATACATTCTATTTTTTAGAATATATTAAGATTTTAAACTTTAACGACATCTCTATTTTTTATAAATTTACATCTTCTTTATTTAAAAGCTAGCAAACCATTTCTATTGTTATGCATGTAATCTAATTTAAGTTGGGAGCACAAAGAAATGCAAAGAAGAAAGGAATCTCGTTCTCCTTGATGGTGGTCTGGCTTATTGATATAGATAATAAAAATAGGAGAGTCCGAAAAATCCGCGAAACTACGGTCCAAGAAAATTTTTCTAATTGATTCATTTTCTCCTTCTCCTATTGTTTTTTTTTTTTACTTTTTAAACTTTTTCCCCTTCTTTCAACGTTCCTTTCCTTTTTCTTCAAAAGACCCCTCATTTCCCTCTCCCATGTCATTTTCAATCTTTGCCATCTTGACTTTTCCTTCATTTTTTTTCCTTCCAAATCTTTACAAATCTAAAGTAATAGGGAAATTCAGTCAATATCTCTTCAGAAGATCTCTTCAAATGGCTCTCTTGGAATTCAAGACCCGTGACTCCCTATATCTTTTTTTTTGAATTTTAAAACTCAAATCTCAATCCTAGCTATTTTTACCTATAAATACTACTTCAAAGCTCCAGCCTCACCAAGCTGGATTGATAAGAAAAATCCCCCAAAAAAATACCTAGTTTATATCTGCTTTGCTTTCTTTTAATCTCAAGCTTTACAATCCGTGGAAAATTTCTCAATATTTAGTCTCCATTTTTATCTTCTTCATAATTAAGGAGCAGTAGATCTAAGCCCTCAAAGCCTACAGTTCACTGCCCCACAAGAGGTAATTTTCACTCCACTTTATTTATTTTATTGTTAAAATACTATGTTTTAGAAATCATATTTATAGAAGATTGTTACTGCTGAAAATCATGTGTTAGGTAAAATATTTAGGAGTATATTTGTATATTTTAAGTCAGATTAACATAAACTTATTTTGTATTAAGAATTTATTTGTATCATTTCGATCTTACAACCTTAATGAAAGTTTTGATTATTTTATAATAGCTACATAGTATTGAAAAGTATTTGTAGTAGAATTCATATCTTATGTCCCTTTTGCACATGTTAGATATCATGTATTTTAAATTGTAGCTTTGGATTAAATAACTTTAAAATATTCACTTCATGCCTGCATTTCTTTGGCGTGCATTTGTACATGTTAGTGGGTATAATCAAGAGTCAGTTTTCTTATTTTGATTATTGTGTTTTTCTTAAATCATTGCATCTAGAAGCCATGTCTAGCTTTTGATTTATTTATTACCTACTTGGCCCCACATGACTCTCTAAAAGTAGTACATGTAGTTGAATATTTAAATGATCATAAGGTTTGTGTAGCACACAATTGGCATTTACTGTTAATATATGCACACGGTAGTTCATATGAGTTAGATTTTCTTTAAGCTACCATTTCTTAAGGTTAAGAAATAAATTATTTTTCCTCATTCCTTTTCTTTCTTTTCTTTCTTTATTCGCATGTACACTTAGGATGAGTATTTGAACGCCAATGCAAGAGCCTTTCAACTCTCATGGAATTAACTGTCACATTTGTCTATTCCATGTGATCTGGGATCTCAATTCAAGGGAAACAATTGATCAATAGAAAAAGCATGGTCCTTTGTGGGGATGCAGGGATAGGCGTTTAATCCTATTTTTTATATCTACTGTCTTTGCTTTGTCCCTTGATTATATGATTAAATAATTACCTTCATTATTTGAATTACTTATTTATGTGTTAAAATTATCTGGGTGTGGAATACATCTAATAACTAGATCATTCATTTGGTTTAATAACCAATCTCTTAAAATATGTCATACAATAATTTTGGATTTACAGACATAAGGATGCATGATTTTCACTCTTATTTTTTAACAAATGTATTTCTTTTAAACTTAGAATATTTTTAAGTTCATATTTGATTACATTAATATGATTTGAACTCACAATTTATTACGCATAGATATTTTCAAAGTCGAGCTCTTTTGAATTCAATCCATTTTTAATCATTTATACATTCCACACTTAGCCTTAGTTATCTTAAGTCCGCTCGGTTAATCATTTTAATATGGATTTGATAGAGTGTCTTACACCTTCTCTTTAAGATTAATTGAACCTTTACCTTAGAAGCTCTAATGTTGAGTAGACCTTACAGAGTTAATAGTTGATAATTTAGGTGCCCTAACTCACTCTTTATTATAGTTAGGCGGTGACTCTTTAGTTAATAATTAATTCAGGAATCACCAATACGTTGTACTCTATTTGACCTATGTTAAAATGGGGTATAACATCGAGCCGGTTGGCCAAATGGGCCATCGAGATTAGCAGGTAAGATATTAAGTATCAACCCCGAACGATCATCAAGTCTCAAATCTTGGTAGACTTCGTTGTCGACTTCAAATCAGCCTTCGTACTCGAGGTCGAAAAGGAACTATTATTAAAATTGAGTACATCATCAGGGATGTGGACCCTTTTTACAGATGGCGCTTCGAATGTGAAGGGGTCCGATTTAGGCATCGTTTTGAAGTCACCCACAGGAAATAAAATTAGACAGTCTATCAAAAATTTGAAATTAACTAATAATGAGGCCGAGTATGAGGCCATGATTGCAGATCTCGAGCTAGCTAAGAGCTTGGGAGCAGAGGTCATCGAGGCCATGTGCGACTCTCAATTTGTGGTTAATCAAGTCAACAGAACTTTCAATATTCGAGAAGATCGAATGCATAGGTACTTGGACAAACTACAAGTGTCTCTACATCGATTTAAAGAATGGACCCTACAGCATGTACCTCGAGAACAAAATAGCGAGGCTGATGCCCTTGCAAATTTGGGATCGTCAATCGAAGATGATGAACTTAGCTCGGGGACTGTTGTACAAATTTTGAGGTCAGTAATCAAAGAAGGACACGTCGAAATAAACTCTACAAGTCTAACCTGAGATTGGAGGAATAAGTACATTGAATACCTAAAGAACCTGAAGCTCCCATCGGATCCTAAAAAATCGAGAACTCTATGCACGAAGGCCGCACGTTTCACATTAGTCGAGGATGGAAGATTGTATAGGAGAACGTTCGATGGACCATTAGCAAAATGTTTCGTACCATGAGACACCGACTACGTTCTATGGGAAATTCATGAGGGCACTTGCAGAAATCATTTCGGTGCCGAGTCATTGGTTCACAAATCGTCAGAGTAGGATACTATTGGGCCGAGATGGAAAAGGACACTAAAGAATTTGTTCAAAAGTGTGACAAATGTCAAAGGTATGCACCGATAATTCACCAGCCTAGAATGCAACTCTACTCAGTCCTATCCCCATGGTCGCTCATGAAATGGGGGATAGATATCATCGGCCCTCTACTATCGGCCCCAGATAAAGCTAAATTTATTTTGCTTATGACTGACTATTTCTCTAAGTGGGTTGAAGCACAGGCCTTCAAGAAAGTCAGAGAAAAAGAAGTCATAGACTTCATTTGGGACCACATTATATGCCGATTCGGAATGCCTGTCGAGATTGTATGCGACAATAGAAAGCAATTCGTCGGCAACAAATTGACAAAGTTTTTCGAAGATCACAAAATAAAAAGGATCCTGTCAATGTCGTATCATCCTAGTGAGAACAACCAGGATGAGTCGACAAACAAGACTGTCATCCAAAATCTTAAGAAAAGATTGAATGAAGCTAAAGGAAAATGGAGAGAAATATTTCTCGAGGTCCTTTGGGCGTATCGAACAATGTCAAAATCTAGTACGGGGGCAAAACCGTTCTCTTTAGTCTATGGTGTCGAAGCTCTGATCCCAGTCGAAGTTAGGGAACCTATCTTCAGGTTTTGGTATGCAACGGATCGAGAGGTATTACAACCGATGAACCAATCTTCGACACTTTAAAACCAGGGACTTAGTTCTAATAAAGGTCACCCTCAATACTCGAGACCCAAATGAAAAAAAACTTGGCCTGAATTAGGAGGGACCATATCAGATCCTTGATATCGTCAAAAAAGGATCCTACAAACTTGGCACAATAGACAAGGAACAATTACCAAACAATTGGAATGTATCAGTCCTAAAAAGATCTAAGGTACGACCTTCTCCATTTTTGTTTACATTTTGTACTAACCAATTGCAGGTGTTCAATCAAAGACGTCGAAGGATTCTTTATCACAAAGTCCTTAGGCCTGAAAGCACGCGTTGCACTCTTTTTTCCTTAGACCGGTTTTTGTCCTAAGTGGGTTTTTCCGACGAGGTTTTTAATGAGGCAACCATTATTCGTCCTAACTTAGAGCAATTCAACAGTATCCGAGGCTTATTTACAATCAACCTCAAATACTGGGGGGCATCACCCTCGAATGTTAACTTTGTTACAAGGAAGATACTTCGTTTCAACAGGGTCTCGATAGGTAAAACTTTATAAGGGCCAAACGGTCAAATGAACCGTGCACATGTAGATTGCTCGAGCCCTAAAGGCGAACATGTACACATGTATAATCTATTGAGAGAAGCATTTTCCCTTGACAAATATATCTTGACTTAAAGAAATTTTTACTTTACGATTTCATACTTTTGATATATTGTGGAAACATGCTTAAGGGACAATCACAACTGAGGTTCAAACAACTTACCCCGTACTCGGGGACTGCCATTAATCGACTTATTAATGTCTCAAGATTATAAGACCATAAAAAGGCAACCCTCATTTTTATTGGCCACAGCCACCCCACTCGGGGACTGACACTTCGACCAAGTTCGAAGTGTAATTAGGAAATAAGCCTAAGAGGTAAATCCCAAATCCAATGCTACGACCAAACTACCACGGTTCAGAGACGTCCGAATACCGTGATAAAACATGCCTTCTAATATCTTCACAAAATTGGTTAAAAGGGCTACCCTCGGCAAAATTATAAAGGGTTTTGATAACATCAACCCTCGAAAACCCTAAGGGGTACCAGATTGTTCGAACTCTCGAACAACCTTATTTTATGCTAAGGCATAATAAATTTTTATATGATCAACTTTTTTAAGCCGAAAAGGGAAAAGAGTCATTCTTTTGAGGCCATATCGCCCTAATTCAAGAGCCTAAGGGTTGTTCCATTTTTTGAGTTTGAGAAGCCATCCTCACTCAACCAAAACCTAAGGGTCATCCTACTTCGAGTTCGATCAAGTACTCGCTCGATTAGAAAGACTACACTAGTCCGACTTTGATCAAATTTTCCAAACCTCGTACTGAAGAAAGTTTACAAGACGTGGAAGAAAAAAAATTTGCACGAGGTAGAAATTAAAATAATAACAAGTTAGAGAGAAAAGAGATCTTTTATATATATGAAACTATTTAAAAGGACCGATCAGGAACTACACAAAAATTCAAAAAGGAAAAATAATCCTAAGTGCCTAATTTTCCTCGGGATCTATATCTTCGCCATCAGGATCTCCTCCGTTTTCGGATCCACTCAAGCTCCCGGAATCGTCATCATCATAAGAGAGCAACGCTTTGGCTTCAGCCTCAAGCTCTTTCGCATTCTAAATCTTGACAGCAAGGTTAAATCCACGAGCATGAATCTCGTCAAGAGTTTCTCTTCGAGATTGGCACTTGACATGCTCGACGATATAAAAAGCTAGATTTTGAGCGGCCTCAACAGATTCCCTTGCTTAGGATTGAGTGACTTCAGCATTAGATTGGTAGACGACCACGATTGCCTCTGTGTCAGCCTTTACTTTTTTCTTGCCTCTGATTTAACCTTTGCAAGTTCGGGGGCCATCTGAGCCTCGAGATCCTCTGTTTTCTTGGCTTGAGCCGATCTTTCCTCCTTCAGGCCTTGAATCTGACTTTCGGCCAATAACGCTCGAGCAGCATTTTTCTTCGAGACAAGGCGGCCCATGTTTTGTTTCCGTCCCAAGGTTACCGCCCTCATCATGTTAACCTCCTCACGGAGTTGTTCGATCTTTTCGGCCTTCTGCTAAAACTGTAACATCAAAGTATTAGTCATCGTCCCTGAACTGATAAATTGACTTCTAAGATTTTCATTAACTGCTCAATTAGGTTGGTCTGCTCTTTATGAGTCGTGGACAATTCAGCTCGGAGGTCCCTGATCTCCTCTTCTTTTTGCCTGCTGAAAAGTTTGAGGGCATTTCTCTACTCTATAAGCCTTTGAAGATCGGCTTCGCATCGGCTCAGCTTTGCTCGGGATTTAGAAAATGCATCCCGATGGAATGTCAAGGCCTATGCAGAAAGAAGAAAGGAAATTAGACAAAAAGAAATAAATACAAGTGTGATATCGACGAGGGGAGTTGAGACTTACCCGACTCAGGAGGAGTTGAGCCTCATCAAAATAGACTCGATGCCTTACTTAGGTCGTTAGCATCTTTAACTCCTATAAAGCAACCACAGAAAGGTCCTCCTCTCCGTGGGCTCCTTCCACTTCAGGGGTCCCTATGTCCTGGGCTTCCTGAATTGCCCCCCCCCCCCCCAGAAAATGTAGGAAGGGTCGGCAAATCGCCAATTTCTATATCCCCAAGCAAGTCACTTGGGGGTGTTCTATTCATTTCGAAGGGCCTCGGAGCCGGCCCTTCAGGCATACCCAACGATTGCTCATTTCGGTGGAAGGCATCTTCAACCTCCAACGACTCAGGGACTTTGCTCAGGCCCTTTTTCGAGATCTCCTCGGTTAGAGGCTGAATCTCTTCACTCGCGGCCTTTGGGGCCTTGGTGTTTTTCTTCACTCGGGAAACTAGCTCGGACCTGTCATCTTCATCTTCTTCTTCTCTTAGTCATTGAGCTACATCAGCAGGTAGAGGGATGGTTTCATTCTTCGGCTTATAAGCCTTACTTTTCTTGGGCTCCGGGTCCTCGAAGGTCGAGACCCTTTTTCTCTTTTTATTCTTCGCCGGTTTCAGGGCCGGAGGCGAAACCTCCTCCTCCTAGGAAGGAGGCCTCATGATAGCATCTTGTCCGAGGCCTGTATGAAAGGAAATCAAGTGAGTATGGAAAGAAACATTTTAGCGAAAAATCATCAAATACGTGAAAATGGGCTTACCATGATTTTTGGCCTCTCATCGGCCCCTTGCTAAATCATGCCATGAGCGCTCAACGTACGATGAGGTCGAAGCCAGGTCCCAAACCTAGCTCTTGAGGTTAGGAATTACACGAGGCATCCAAGAGACCGCTACATCGTAGAAAGGAATGTCGAAGAGAAAAAGCAAAGGAAACAAAATAATAAATGAAAGTTGTAAGTGGGATTGTACTTACGCTTCATATTCCATTTCTCAGGAAATTGCAACTTCTCAGCCATGATTAGGTCGAAAGTCTTCACTCGAACGAATCGTCCCATCCATCCTCGATCCTTGTTCTCGTCTATGCTTGATAAAAACACCTTTGTAGCCCGACACTGAAGTCTTATTAACCTACCTCGATAGAGACGGGGGCTGTACAACCTGATGAGAAGGTCGAGGGTGAAAGACATCCCATCGACTTTGCTCGTGAAGAATCAGAGCAGAATAACAATCCGCCAAAAAGAGGGATAGATTTGACCTAGGGTTATTTGATATGACGGCAAAAATCGATGATGACGGGATCGAGAGGGCCCAGCGTGAAAGGGTAAGTGTAAACACTTAGGAACCCTTCCACATGAGTAGTGATGTCTTCTTCGGGGGCCGGAATCACCACCTCTTTGTCTTCCCAATAATAGTCTTCCTTTACCTGCTTAAGGGCGCTCTTAGTTATCGAGCATATATATCTTGACATACGTTCGCATCGATTGGGGACCGACGAAATTTCTCGACATTGAATCGGAAGTAAGGACACACCCCCCGGGAACGCACTTCTTATGGCGCGGTGCCACCGGTGTTTTATTGTCGGTCGGCTGCGATGAAGAAGCTTTTTCCTTTTGAGGAACAATTTTCAACATTTTTGCCATTTTCTTGTGAGTTTGAAGAGAAAGGGAGACGACTTGACTTGGTGTTTGAGAGGAGATTAACAACAAAGCCTGGGAATTCAGAAGAAATGAGGGACTTAAGAGGAGTAAAAACTTAAGAGATTAGAAGAAAGTGAAAGTAAAGATTGAATCAATGAGAGAGGGAGCCTATTTATGGGAAACGATTCGAAGGCGCTGGTGGTCGACCACCAACTGACGCTCATTAATCACTTGGGGAGCTGTACCGACGAGGCGTTTCAGTCACTTTCGCCGCTTACGCCACGAGGATGACGTCATAGCAGGACGAAGTACAAAATCGAAAGCTCAATTCGTTTCTTCTAGTTACATTCCAATAAATGAAGGGACTATCTGTATACGGTTAAAATCGCGCCGGGCCTACCCAATTCTACTATTTGATCGAGACTAGGGAGTTGCATCAAAATTCGGCCCCGTAGTGGATCAGGCTGAAGCACGAGGACAAGGTAACGAGTTCGAGAATTGAGGTGCCTGTCGAGATCGAGGCCAGTAGCAATCGAGACCAAATAGGGCAGACTTCGAGCAAAGCGCAATAACAGAAAAGCAAGATATCCGTGAGTGGTCGAAGATCATGGCGGAAATCTCGAAACAGATCAAATCAAGGATGGTTGTTTATGCTAATCTTGGGATTTACTTCCGTAATTAGTATTGTACCATAGATAAGATTCCTCTACTATATAAAGAGTGTTCTAAATATTTTGTAGACATCTTACATTCATGCATATCAAAGCAATACAATACTTTCTGTCCAACTTATATTCTTGTTCATCAGCTTGTTATATATCTAATTGTTCTTGCACCTATTAGTTCGAGGGTATTTATGCTCGAGGGTTGAATTCCATTCAAAACTGGTCTGCTTTATATTATTGTTATAGTCTGTTATTACTCTTTGCATTTATCAATTGGTATTAGGTGAAATCACGTGTCCTTAAAACCACATTATAAGTTTAATTGTTATCCAACTTTAAGGGTAAACAAGTATATATAAATATGTATAATATATATAATCATATATAATAATTTATGTATACTGATTCAAAAAAGTAAAACAACAAAGTCGATAAGCTATTTGTGTAAATATTCTTTTTTGCTTCACTCCAAAGTTTTTTGGTTGGCCAATAAGGAAATCACGCACTACATTTATGTTCACCGTTTATGCACTTTTTTTATGTCAAAAACTCCTCAAATATCTGCAGTCCAATTATCAGCAGAAATTTAGAGCATGAACAGTTAGCTTGCACAATTGCTTAGTTTTTTGTAACTATTTATATATAATGCATCTCGCTCGTCATTTTCAAATGCAAGTGAAGCATTAGTCAAATATTCACATCAAATATTCGAATAAATTAATCATATTCTTTTGTATATTAAACAGATCACTCGACTCATCTGCCAATTTTTACATTGTCATTTTGCTCACTTATGGGGCCACGACTACCTGTCCATAATTGACACGTGTAACAGTTTTAGTTCGAGACATGCTAGCTCGATGACTTATCCTTGAGGGACAATTTAATAATACACGAAATTTAATGGAGAAAAAAAGGACAATTTAATATTACACGAATTTTTACCTCCTATAGCAAAGGTTAACACCTTATTTATTTGAAATAAATATCATTTAAAAAAAATATATTCTATAAATACCTTTTAAGGTTTATAGCAAAATATTTAATTTTGGTTTCCTTCTAGACCTAAGCCATTAAATACGCTAATCAGTTACACTTTTTCTTTCTCTCTCTACTTTGATACACCCCATTCTCCCAAAATTTCGTGGACCTCTTCTTCTTAACCAAACTAACTCCAATAAAGGCAATACTCATATTGATTATTGGAATAACTTTTTAGTACGAAACAAAAATCCATCAAAACCTTAATAAGTTTGGAGACGAAGAAGACAAACATCATTATTGCTTTGTTTGTGCTTGCAGATATGCACAAAGCAAGCAATTGAAGACGAAGAAGATAAAAGCCTAAATTTTGGTGTAACCGCGTGCTATTTAATTAAGGAGAAATCACAGCATTGGAGTTTATCAAAATCAGATTTTACGAGAACAACTAAAATCGGAAAGGAAGAAGAAGAAGAAGAGAAACATACTGGAGTTGGCGTATTATTCATGTCCACGAATATCAAAATCGGAATCTCTGGTTTCTGATTTTTGTGATTTCTCTTTTTCTTCTTCTTTCTCTCATCGTTGCCTATAGAATCATGGTCGGAATCCGATGGGTCATCGAAAATTGTAGACTAAAATAGGTCGTCTGAATTTTGGGGTTGAGCAATTTGAAGATTCTGTTACCTTTTTTTTCAAGAGCATTTCAATGTATCTCGCTGTATTTCTATGTATTTCAGTGTATTCACTATCTTTTTTTTTTATTGTAATTCAATGTATCTCGTTGTATTCCATGTATTTCATTGTTCAATGTCTTTTTTTCTCATTGTATTTCAATGTATCCCTCTGTATTCTATCTATTTAATTGTATTCATTGTCTCGCTATATGCCATGAATGTATTCATATGTTTTTTTAATTAATATAATTTATGTATTCAGATGTATTATATAATTTCTTTGAAGATTGCTATATTTTTGGGGTATTTTGCAGTTGAGAATCTTTTTTATAACGAAAAATACAAAATTTGTGTGTTATAATTGAGTTTGTTGAGTTATATTAGGAGTCTATAATGTTAATTGATTCACTTTACGTTTTAAAAATTGTGTAATCCCCTATTTCACGCCGTGAATACAATAATCTGTTCAGCTGTAATCCCGTATTTCACTCCATGAATACAGTCGAATACACTCGAATACAACAACTGATTAGCTGAACTTCCCTGATTCACGTCTATTTTTGCTACTGTATTCATGAATACAATAGCTTAAATACATCAAATACATCTTATAACCACAAAAAGGTATCTATAATCCGTAATATAGCAAACGATATCTATAAATGACTAATTACTACTAAAAGATAGTGCTTTATGAAAATTTCTCTTAATTATACACGAAATTTCATACACCTTATATCAGGTAGGCTTTTACTTTTTTCGGCTATTAATGTGAAACTTTATTTCGTACGCCCAACAATATTTTCCTCAAATAATGTTCCACATGGCTATTGCCACGATCCATGAGTCAATTTAAGAGATTCAATATGTGTCACCTACATCGTTAGAGTATTTACGGCAATCGAAGGCTACAAACTAATTTCTTTTTGTGAGCATGTCTCCAAGCTCGTAAGGGTAACCAAATCGAGCCTCGCACCACCGATCACCCTGCCATCGCTATAATTGTTTCGTTGAACCAAGGCTCTAACACCAATTGTTGGGCTAAACGGTCCATAGATTCTCTTAACATGATATATTGTCTGCCATAATTTTTCTCTAATAACCTCGCATCAATTCTCTATATCTTATACGTAAGCTCCTAATCTTTTCGGCTATCAAATATGGAATTTTAATCGTAAACCCAATATAACATTAGTTCTCAGGTGAGAGAATTAATGAAATGATATCTGGCGTTTGTTTTTGAGTTAACAACTTTGAGATTCAATGTAAATACACTTATTTAAAAGAGAAAAGGGCTAAATTAGCTTTTTTGTATTTTTTGAAATTAAGCAACTTTATCATTATTTGAATTTTGTATTTAATATTGCTCTCGCCATCAAAAGATAATCTCGTTTTTACCCTCGACTCCTTATGGAGCTTCAAACAGAGTACTATTATTTTAAATCATAGTCAAAACTTATAAATTTATACTCCCTTCGTTCACTTTTACTTGATATGTATATTAAAAATAAATTTTTATTTTTTACTTGTCACTTTACGCATATCAAGAGAAGATAATTTTTTTCCTGTTATACCCACAATATTTATTACTCATTTCAAATTATTTTCTCAAATCCAATAAAAAATACATCAATTAATATAGCTATCATGGTAAATTATGCACTTCATTTATTATTTCTTAAGGGGCATGAAAAGTCAAAACGTGCCAAGTAAAAGTGAACGGAGAGATTATCTTTTTTTCTTAAATAATTTGGACATTTGCAGTCTATTTTTTTTTGGGGGTTCCCACTCGATGTCTGGTACCCACATTGGGGCCTGACTAAATCCGAATTCGCACCGTGAAGTCTCACGTTGGGGGTAAAGCGCTCCTTAACAAATGCGACTCCATACCTAGGAACTCGAACCCGAGATATCTGATTAATGATTGAAGAAGTACTTGTCACTCTATCACAAACCTTGTTGGTGCAATCCACTTATTCCATGTTAGAGTTTTATTACTCAAATACCAGATAATTTACTAATGGCGAGAATATGAATAAACTAAAAATATTATATAGGAACAAAAATTGAGTAATTTCAAATATGATAAGGATGAAGTTCAGAATTTGGACATTTTCCCTAGTTAAAATATATTTTTTTTAAAAGTAAAGAAAATAAATAAATGAAGATATCATGCCTTACGTGTGTACATGGAATTGTGTGCTCTGAAAAAAAAAACAGATTATCAACAGAAGTAAAGGGAGCAAACCGGCAAAGCATTCAATAAAATAAGCAGTTTTTGTTAAAGAAGGCAATCCCAGATTGATTAACAACAGAAATGATCAATCATCGAAGTTTAATTAATTCTCTGATTCAATAAAAGCATTCCTGAAATCGAGACAGAGATAACGCAGAGCAAATCCGTGTTTATATTGAACCGCGCGCACCACATCAAAGCACATCTTTTAGATTTCGAACAAAAATGTCAAGCAACGAAGAATCAATGGATGATAGCAATGGACATTCATTTGGAAAGGTCAAACAACGTTTCAAAGATCGATCTCAGGTACGTATTTTATAGATTTTTGTGTTTTTGTGCGTGAATTTGTGTTTTTTCGTGGTGGGTTTTATTGCAGTTTACGTGTTTGAAGGAATTCTTGAATGGGTTGGTGTATATATTATCTGTGTTTGTTCTTTTTGTTTGTAGAAAACAAAGGAGAAGACGAAACAGATCTTGTCAAAACAAGCTGATAAGATCGCGAAACGAGCTGAGGAACATGAACGATTTATTAACAAGGTTTGTATATTAAAGTTCATTTACACACGCAATTTACAATTACATGCATACACTACTTTTCTGCCATTTTATGTGAATTTTTCTCTGTTTTGAGTTAATACCATAAACCAAATATTTGTCGACAATATTGGTTGCTACACCTGAAATCCCGAGGCTCTCGGTAGATAATGGGCCCGCCCTACCTTTCTCAGGCGGAGCCACAATTTGAAACTTACGAATTTTTAATCCATAGGTTACTGGGTTGTAATCCCTAACTTATGGTTTAGGATTCTAATTCTTTTTAAGTTACTGAGTTCTAAATTAATAATTTGGATATATTCTATAGATTCTAAAGATAAATATAAGATTTGACCAAAACTACCGGGTTTGGCTGAACCTGCCATAGACACTCTAGCTCCGCCCTTGCTTCTCAATTGGCTTCTGTGTGTAATAGGCAGTGGCGGTGCTAGGATATGTACTAAGGGATTCAAAATTTATAAGTAAGCACATGAAATGTCCAAGGGGATTCAACATATATTATATATACTTAGAAAAATTGACGTATCTACACAGAGTAATTTTTCTGTGAAGGGGTGCCATGCCAACTGACTCCTTATGGACATCTTAGTAGCAGGGTTCGAACCCGTGACATGCGCCTAAGTAACACATCACAAGCTATGCTCTTACCACTAGATCAAAGCCTTGGGAGCTTAATCTTTGTCTGCAGTATTACACAGGTTTTCTTTAAAGTTGTATTAATTGGAGTCATGGTGTTTGCAGGTGACACATCTGATGGGTGTTCTTGGGTTTGGGGCATTTTGCTTTATGCTAGGTGCAAGTGAGTGAAATGTCTAGTCTTTGCTATTCGCTTTATATAATTGCTTCTTCTTAAATTTTAATTTAGTAGTTTGTGTTAGCTTTCTTTTTGACTATTCAATGGCTGATTCAATGTTCAGGGCCACAGGATGTTCGATATGTTTACTGTTTGTTCTATGTCATTTTCGTTCCTCTGAGATGGATTTACTACAGATACAAGAAATGGCATTACTATCTTTTGGTAAGCCCAGCTTCACCTGTACAATTTGTGTTCTTTAACTTAATATTTCAAGTGGCAGATTCATAACTGGTAGGATAAGCAAAACAGTGTAGTTGAATGGCTATGCAAAAGATTTCATGTAGTTATAGTTTGCAGTATGAAATTCTGAGTTCTTGGCTGTTGTAATTGCACGTTCTTAAACTCTATATTATTTTTTCTGATTTTACTAGACCCTGCAAACTCAAGATCTTAAATGAGACGGGATTAAACATAATGATTATAGGAGAAAGGCAAATAACAATTATCACTGATGGACCAGCATGTTAATTTGGTGTTTTGGCATTATGAGTTTTCCAAAATAACATTTGTGAAACGCTTTATGATATTAATCCCTAATTTCAAGTCCTACTATTTCCCTTGCCACTCAAGTGAACCTCTCAGACGAGGAATTCAATCTTTAAAACATAGGAACAAAGTTTTTGTTCCTTCCCGTGTCTAGTAATTCCTGGTTGTTAGACAAATGATTGAGCTTCTTGTTGTGCAGGACTTTTGTTATTATGCAAACAATATTTTTGTAGTCACGCTTCTGTTTTTTCCTACAAATGAGAAGCTATTTATGGTTTGTTTCTCGTTCGCAGAGGTAAACATCTTATATTTGAAAGGTCCTTAATACTAACTTTAAGATTTATCTACTCTTAACTTTTTATCCTCTTACATATAACTGCAGGGGCCTCTAGCATGGGCATTGATTGTTTGGCGCTGTAGCTTAGTTTTTAGTTCAGTTGATAAAATTGTCAGTGTCTTCATACATCTTTTACCTGGTAAGTAGGACATTCTTCTGTTCTCCTATTGCTAGCAATAGCAAGTTTTTGCGCTCAAACATAGAAACCAGTGCAGTGAGGGTATGGACAAAAACAACTTCCATTCTAAACAAAAGAGAATGTCTTGTTTTGATTATGCATGCTTATATATGCATTGAAGCCCTGCCATGTCTCCATATTTTAGTCGTGATCTCATTCTAAGGATCTGGATTTTGAGTTCAGTGTTGCTTTATAACTTCTAGAGGTAGATTTTGTATTGGGTTGCCCATTTGCTATTTGATTTCAAAGCTTATTGTTGACTATTTTTCGTTTCATTACCAAAGTATTTGCCTCAAGGTATAATTGCTTCCATGGCTTAGTTGTGCAAAAGATTTTTCTTAAAAGGAAAATGAAAAGGAAAAAAGGTGATGTGGGAAAATGATATTTACTAGTATTCCCCTCTTGAAGAGTTTGTTCTGTTTGCGTCATGTTTTTTATTGGTGATAATTTTTGTTATGATCATGCCTTTTGCTAATGATATTTGATTTTTTCAATTTATCTTTCCCTTAAGTTCTTGTTTAATTTGCATTGTACAGAATAGGTCAACACTAGGTCAACTGTTACAAAGGCACTTCTAGTTTTCTTTGGATGCCTGATGCCATGCTTTGAGGATGTTTAATCCCTCTGAAAGCTAATACTTCTAAGTCTGTCAGAGTTTCTTAATTGTAACTGTCGGGTTGTTCTATTTCTGCTGCAGCAAATCGTGTCAAACACTCAGTAATTAATTGCCTTTTAGTGCTGCACTCTGTGAATCACTTACAAGTAAAGCTAATACTTCAAAGTCTGTCAGAGATTCTTAATCGTAATTATCTAGTTGTCTACTTCTGCTGCAGCAAATCATATAAAATACTCAATAATTAATCTCTTTTTAGTGCTGCACTGTGTGAATTACCGGAAGTAGTAAGCTTTCGGTTCAGATATCATAAGATATTTATGTGACATTGTATTACATATTGACATCGTTCTTACTTTGTCCAATGGATTAGATAATGTACCTGTCTTCTCCCCAATTTATTTTAAAGAACTCTTGGCTTGTTTAAATTGATTACCTCCAACTATTCTGATTTGCAGGGTTGGTTTTCTTCACAATTCGCTGGTGGGATCCTGAGTTTTTTGGAGCTATGCATCCTGAAGGTACTCCAGCACGAGCATCATGGCCTTACAAAGAAAACCAATCCTACCTTTGGACTTGGCTATTTTGGGTCCCATTAGCTGCATATTTTCTCTGGCAGGTTCTCTATTATCTCATAGTAGATGTCCTACGCCGTCAGAGATTTCTGCGAGACCCTGAAGTTATGACATCTTACAGGTAGCAATTTTAGTGTCTAATTTTTTGCAGCCTATGATGAAGTCTTTTTTTGGGTGTATGCACCTTTCTTTTTCTTTTTCCATCCGTCCCTTTTTGTGCTAGTCTATGAACGTCATCGTGGGTCATTATGTTTAGTTTTTTCCTGGCTGTTGTATTGTGGTTGGTGTTGATTCTATTATGTTTGTCAATTGGTAGGGAGCTCTCAAAAAAAGCAAAGAAAGCAAACAACATATGGTGGCGCGTCAGTGGTTTGCTTGGGGATCAGAATCGCTTGTTTATGTATATTCTGCTCCAGGCCATTTTTACACTAGCAACTACAGCACTCACTGTGCCCATATTTTTGTCATATAAGTTGCATGTTGTATTCCAAGTACTCAAGGTTTCAGCATCTATATGGAATGGTGGAAACTTTATGTTAGATGTGATGCCCAGGCAAGTGATTCTCAAGGAGGAAAAGAAAAAATCAAAGATGCCAACTGTCCCCGACCAGAACGACCAGACTTCTTTGCAGGAGAGCGCACCGGATACTAATAATGCTTCTGAAACAGTTCAGTCTGAATAATGGAACTATCTGATTTGGAGTGTCCCATCATCACATTTAGTTGTTAACATTTCTGCTTGCTTTACATACAGATGAATGAAAGGTTTAAGTTCTGTGAACTCCAAGTTGTAGATTTGGTGAAAGGAAAAAATGAACTATCTTCATTCCATTGTGAATTAAATCTGAATAGTTGTTTGCGCTTGGTATACTTGGTGAAGGAAAGATTAGCTTAGTTGTGAACTTTTTGTGAATTTTCAATTGAATGATTACACGAGACAGTCGATCTCGAAGTCAGAAGGGGAGCTTTGGAGCACATGTTCGAGCTATGAAATTAGCCTTTGATGCTTGCGTCAAGGTATGTTGCCTATATTACATCCTTTGGGTGCGATCTTTATCCAAACCCTGTATGGCTACGGGACGCTTTGTGCACGGGCTGCCCAAGACAGTCTCGCAGTTTGTACCTGGGTGGCATTTCCCTCCTGAGCTTAAAGGCTTTTTCTTTTTGGTTTTCTCATTTCGCGTGGGCAAAGTGTGAGTTAAGGTTCTTTCTGCCACTCGATATCAAGCTTTACTTATATAACACTTCCTTTTTCTTTTATTATAGAAACCGAAAGTAGTTGAGTTCAAATCTCATAAAATTCTTCTTCATGACGGAAAAGAATTAACTATGACAAACTGTACTTTACTTTATGCTTCGTTTTAAACTAAGACTTGCTTCTTTTCACTTTATCCATGCCGATTTTTGTTTTTAGAAATACTTCCTTTCTTTATTGAAAGAAAACTAAATATAATTGAGTTCAACTAGAGCCACATAGAGTCCGTTAATTTATTGATCTGCCGAAATGTATTGTTAAGAAGCTAGGAATTTTGAAAGTCTTGTTTTTATGTTGCGATCGACTCCGAATTGTCTAAAATTTTGTGGGTCCATAAAAAACGGTTTAATGAGAAATAGTTATGGGTTAGCTACGAACGTTCTATCTTTTTTGGCGTTTTAGAGCCATAAAATAGGAATTCAGGACGATGTCAAAATTTTCGAGTGCTATATGTCCCCGCCATCTTCATGAATTCACGCGACCGGTCCCAAATCGCCTAAAATTTTACGGGCCCATACGAAATGTACTTATGAGAAATAGTCAAGTGTCCGCCAAGGCCGTTCCTCATTTTTTGGCAATTAAGGGCATAATACAGGAATTCAGGACGATTTGTAGTTTTTCGTTTGCTATAGTCTACGCCATCCGGGTCTGATTATTTTTTATGGGTCGGCAAAATTTTAGACGATTCGGGTCTAGTCGCCCGGGCCCATCCATAGCACATGAAAATTTGGGAATCGGGCGAAATTCTAGTTTTATGGCCCTAAAACACAACAAAAAAAATGAGGAACTGTCATAGCGAGACAATGCCTATTGTTCCTTAGGTCGTGTTTGATGGGCCAGCAAAATTTTAGGCGATCTGGATTTGGTTGCCCGGGCTAGGAGTGTCTGGTACGGTTCGGCCGATTATTTTATAAAATTTGCACCATACCAATTTTTCGATTATTCTATTATGTATAACCAAAATTAGACTTATCGAAATCGTCTCAATCATATCGGTTTCTCTTCGGTATCGCTACGGTTCGGTTAATTTTCGGTATTACTTTAAATGTCATTAGTAGAAGTAAAATGCAATAACATACATACTTTTGTACTTAGCAAAACACTCCAAATATTTTTATTGTTTAAAGTGTAATGAATTAAGAAAACATGAAAAATAGCCAGTGTATAGATGCATCAACTATTCTATGGCAGCGTAAGAAACTAAGCAAAGATGAAAAAAAAAATATAAATTATACGAGCGGAAAGATATTAACAAAGTTGAGAGTTAAGAATAAAGTTTATAGAAGATTAAATATTCAAAAAGATAAGTCTAAATCATACAAAAGGAAACATATTCCATACATCGTAGTTTGCTACTCATAATCGCTAGAATACTTTGTGTCTTGCTAGTGAATATGCTGGAAATAATTTAGTTTTAGCAGGAGTTGCATACTAGGTTTGGAATTAGGATATTAAGTTCAATTACTTGTTGGCTTGTAACCGTTTTTATAATTCCAAGGTCCAAGAAAATTTTTAATGTTACATTATTTTTAAACTTAATATATAAATATATTGTTCATAAGTAAATTTATTCAGTATGTGTTCAATATTTCTACGGTTTATTTTCATAAAATAAAAAAATATAACCTAATTATCGGTATAGTTATAGATTTACATATATAAAAAACCTATGATTTTATTAAAAAAAAATCTAAAAATCGATTCGGTACGGTATGGTTCGGCTGGTTTAATTGGTTTTTAAATATCCATTGATCCCCTAGCTCGGGCCCATGCAGATGGCGTGGGCTATAACACATAAAAATCTAGGAATCAGGTGGATTTGAGTCTTATGCCCTTAAATACCAAAATACGAGGAATGATTATGGCGAGGTGATAACTAGTGTTCCTTATGTCATTTTTTATAGAACAACCAAATTTTAGGCGATCCATATTCAGTCGCCCGGGCGCACACAGATGGTGTGGGTTATAACACACGAAAATCTGAAAACCAGGCAGAATTCAAGTTTTATGGCTCTAAAATGCCAAAAAATGAGCAACGATCATAGTTAGGCGATGACTATTGTTTCTTAGGTTAATTTTTTTTACGGCCAACAAAATCTTAGGCGATCCGGGTCCAGTCTCCCAGGCCTATACAAATGGCGTGGGTTATAGCACACGAAATCTAGGAATCGGGAAAAATACCAATTTTATGACCCCAAAATTCCAAAACACAAAGGAACGGTCATGATGAGGCAATTACTATTTTTCCTTTAGTCGTTTTTGATAGGATGACAAAATTTTAGGTGATTCGAGTTCGGTCGCCCTGGCCCATGCAGATAGCGTGGGCTATAGCACATTGAATCTCGGAATTGGCGGAATCCTAGTTTTATGGCCCTAAAATGACAAAAAAAAGAAGAATGATCATGGAGAGGCAATGACTATGTCCCATAGGTCGTTTTTGATGGGCAGACAAAATTTTAAGCTATCCAATTCCAACCGCTCGGGCCCATGCATATGGCGTGAGCGCATATAAAAAATATGGAAATCGGGTGAAATTCTAATTTTATGGCCCTAAAACGCCAAAAAATAAGGAACAGTCGTGGCGAGGCGATGACTACTGTTTCTTAGTTCATTTTTATGGGCCGACAAAAGTTTAAGCGATCCGGGTCCAGTCGTCTGGGCTCATACTATTGGTGTGGGTTATATCGTACGAAAATATGAGAATTAGACGGAATTTCAATTTTATTGTGAGGCGATGGATATTAGTTTTTAGGTCATTTTATAGGTTGGAAATATCTTAGATGATCCGAGTCTGGTCGCCTTGGCCCATACAGATGGCGTGGACAATATAGCATATGAAAATCTAGGAATCGGGCAAAATTCTAGTTGTATGGCCTAAAACGCCAAAAAACGAGGAATGATCATGGCAAGGCGATGAATATTGTATCTTAGGTCATTTTTGATAGGTCGGCAAAATTTTAGGTGATCTGGATCCGGTCGCCCGAGCCCATGCAGATAGCGTGGGCTATAGCACATAAAGTTTGTGAATCAAGCGGAATTTCAATTTTATGGTCATAAAATATCAAAATACGAGTAACGGTCATGGCGAGGCGATGACTATTGTTCCTTAGGTTGTTTTTGATTGGCTAGCAAAATTTTAGGCTATTCGGATCCGGTCACCTGGTCCCATCCAGATGGTATAGGCTATAGCACACGAAAATTTAGGGATCTAGCAGGATTCCAATATTGTGGCCCTATAACGCCAAAAAGGGGGATGGTCATGGCGAGGCGATGACTATTGTTCCTTAGGTAATTTTTTATGTGCCAGAAATTTTTTAGGTGATCTAGGTCCGGTCACCCGGGCACATGCAGATGACATGGGTTACACCACATGAAAATCTAGAAATCGGGGAGAATTTAAGTTTTATGTCCTTAAAATGCCAAAAAACGAGAAACGGTCATAGAGAGACTATTACTATTGTTCTTTAGGTTATTTTGACTGGCCGATAAAATTAAGGCGATCCATGTCCGATCACACAGGCCCATGCAGATGGTATAGGTTATAGCATACGAAAATCTAGAAATCGGGCGAAATTCTAATTTTATGGCCCTAAAACGCAAAAAAAAAAAAATGGAGAACAATCATGGCGAGGAAATGAGTATTCTTCCTTAGTTTGTTTATGATAGGCTGACATAATTTTAGCCATTCCATGTGTGGTCGCCCGGGCCCATACAAATGACATAGGTATAGCTAGGGGTGTACAAAGAAAACCGAAAAACCGCACCAATCCGATAATCCGAGTCAAACCGAGAAAAAAAATCCGACTATGGGTTGATTTGATTTGGTTTGATGTTGAAAAAAAAATCCGACCATAATTGGTTTGGTTTGGTTTTAACTAAAGAAAGTCAAACCGAAACCAAACCAACCCGACATTATATATATAGAAATTATCGATATATTTAATATATAAATATACTTATTGTGATGTAATTTATAAATATTTCAAGATTTCATAATTTTATTTTTTGAGGAATTATTTCAAGGTTGGACTTAGAACTTTTGAATGTTCCAATAAGTTTTATAGTCATTAACATTAGTAAATTAAATAGTGCTAACAAAAGCCCAAACCAAAATCAAATCAATATTAATGCTAATAAAAGACATTTAATTCAATATTACGAACGAAAATGTATTGAATATCTATGTTTTGTTTTGCAATAGTTTAGATAAAAATGTATAACCTATTTTTATTTTTTCTTTAGCATTTAGTCATGTAGTATTTAATACTCCCTTATTTTAGCATGATTTAGTAATCTTAAATTATGTTTATTTTTATTATGGCTTTTTAATTAGCAATAATTATATTACATCATTTTATTATCTTTATTGTTGAATATTTTAGGATAATGCCATGACATATCATATTTTGTATTATTTTCTTGGAAAATACTTTATATAGTTGTATCTTACTAGGACTAAAGAAATATTTTGAGCATAATTTATATGTTTTGTTCTACGAAAATTATACGGGAAAAAAACCCGAAAAAATCCGAATAACCCGAAAACCCGAGAAAATCCGAAAAAAATCAAGAGTGAAAAACCCGAGTTTTATTGGTTTGGTTTGGTCTTTAGATTTAATAATCCGACACAATTGGTTTGGTTTGATAATTGTAAATCCGAACCAACCCGACCTATGTACACCCCTAGGTATAGCACACGAATATTTGGGAATCGGAGGGAACTCTAGTTTGATGGCCCTAAAAAGCCAAAAAACGAGGAATGGTCCTGGTGAGGTGATGAATATTATTCCTTAGATCGTTTTTAAGAGCCGGTAGATCCAAGTCCGGTCACCCGGGCCCATGCAGAAGGTGTGGGCTATAACACACGAAATTCTAGGAATCGGGAAAAATTCTAGTTTTATGGCCCTAAAATACAAAAAATGAGGAACGGTCATGAAGAGGCGATGACTATTGTTTCTTAGTTCATTTTTATGGGTTGAGTGGGTTTGGTCGCTTGGGCCCACGCAGATGGTGTGGGCTATACCACACGATAATCTAGAAATAGGGTGGAATTCAAGTTTTAGGGCCTGAATACGCTAAAAATAAGGAACAATCATGGATTGGCTATGAATATTGTTCATTGGGTCATTTTTTATAGGCTATAAAATTTTAGGTGATCGGGGTACGATCGTCCGACCCCATGCAGATGGCGCGGGCTATTGCACACGAAAATTCAGGAATTGGATATAATTCCAGTTTTATGGCCCTAAAACGCCAAAAAAAGGAACGGTCATGGCGAGATGATGACTATTGTTCCTTAGGTAGTTTTTACTAGGACGAACAAATTTTAGGCGATCGGGGTTCGGTTCTTATAGCACATAAAATTTTAGGAATCGGGCGGAATTCTAATTTTATGATTTTATAACGTTAATAAATGGAGAATAGTCATGGCTATTGTTCCTTAGGTCATTTTTTATGGACCGAAAAATATTTAGGTGATCCGGGTCCGGTCACCCAGGCCCATGCAGATGGCGTAGGCTATATCACACGAAAAATTAGGAATTATGCGGAATTGGCCCTAAAATATCAAAAAAGAGGAACGGTAATGGAGAGGCGATAACTATTATTCCTTAGGTCATTTTTGAAGTGCCGACAAAATATTAGGAGATCTGGGTCTGGTTGCCTGGGCCCATACAGATGGCGTGGACTATAGCACACAAAAATTTACGAATCAGGCAAAATTTCATTTTTATGGCCCTAAAGCGCCAAAAAATAAGGAACGGTCATGGCAAAGCGATGACAATTGTTTCTTAGGATATTTTTGATGGTCTAGAAAAATTTTAGGAGATCCAGGTCCGGTTGCCTAGGCCCATACATATGGTGTGGGCTATAGCACACGAAAATTAAGGAATCGAGCCAAATTTTATTTTTGTGGCCCTAAAACACCAAAAAATAAGGAACGGTCATGGCAAAGCGATGATAATTATTCCTTAGGTAATTTTGTATGGTCTAGCAAAATTTTTGGCGATCCGGATTCGATCGCACGGGTTCATGCAGATGGCGTGGACTATAGCACATAAAATTATGGGAAAGAGGTGGAAGTCAAGTTTTATGGCCCTGAAACGCCAAAAAATGATTAACGGTCATGGCGAAGCTATGGATATTGTTCCTTAGGTCACTTTTTATGGGCTGAAAAACGTTTAGGCGATCCGAGTCCGGTCACCTTGGCCCATGCAGATAGTGTGGGCTAAAGCACACAAAATTTTAGGAATCGGACGAAATTCTAGTTTTATATCCCTTAAACGCCAAAAAACAAGTAGTGGTCATGATGATGTGATAATTGTTGTTCCACAGGTCATTTTTAATGAGCTGAGAAAGTTTTAGGCGATCTTGGTTCGATTATCTAGGTCTGTGTAGATGTCACGCGTTATAGCACATGAAAATTTAGGAATCGGACGAAATTCAATTTTATGGCCCTAAAATGCCAAAAAATGAGTAATGGTCATAGCGAAGCGATGAATAATGTGTATTAGGTTATTTTTTATGGGACAAAAAAATTTTAGACGATCCGGGCCCGATCGATAAGGCCTCTGCAGTTGACGGGGGCTATAAAACATGAAAATCTGGAAATCGGGCAAAATTCTAGTTTTATGGACCTAAAACGCCAAAAAACGAGTAACGACCATGGTGAGACGATATCTATTGTTATTTAGGTCTTTTTTTATGGGCCGACAAAATTTTAGACGATCTGGGTTTGTTCGCCTGGGCCCATGCAGATGGCAATATCTATAGCACACGAAAATTTAATAATCGTGCAAAATTCAAGTTTTATGGCCCTAAAATGCCAAAAACATGGAACGATCATAACGAGGCAATGACGATTGTTCTTTATATTGTTTTTATGGGCCGGCAAAATTATAGGCGATCTTGGTCTGATCGCCTGGCTCCGTGCATATGGTGTGGGCTATAGCACACAAAATCTGGGAATCGGGCGAAATTTCAGTTTTACGGTCCTAAAATTCCAACAAATAAGGAACGGTCATGGCGAAGATAATATTGTTCCTTAGGCCCTTTTTGAAGTGCCGGAAAATTTTTAGGAGATTCGGGTGCGGTCGCGTAGGCCCATACAGATGGTGTGGGCTATAATACACGAAAATTTAAGAAACGGGCAAAATTTCAAGTTATGGCCCTAAAATGCCCAAAAATAAGGAATGGCCATGGCGAAGCGATGACTATTGTTCCTTAGGTCTTTTTTTATGGTCCACCAAAATCTTAGGCGATCTAGGTTCGATTGTACGGGCCCAAGTAGATGGCGTGGGCTTTAGCACATAAAATTATGGGAATCGGGTGGACGTCTAGTTTTATGGTCCTGAAACGCCAAAAAATGATGAACGTTCATGGTGAGGCGATGACTATTATTCCTAAACTCATTTTTTACGGGCCGAAAAAAGTTTAGGCGATCCAGGTCCGTCAGACTGAATTCAAATTGTATGGCCCTTAAACGCCAAAAAACAAGTAGCAGTCATGAAGAGGCGATGGCTATTGTTCCTTAGGTCATTTTATATGGGCTGACAAAATTTTAGGCGATTTGAGTTCGGTCGCCTGGGCTGATGCAGATGGCGTAGGCTATAACACACTAAAATTTGAGAATCGAGTTAAATTCCAGTTTTATGGCCCTATAACGCTAACAAAACAAGGAACGGTCATGTCGAAGGGATGACTATTATTCCTTAGGTTCTTTTTTATAGGCCACCAAAATTTTAGGCGATCCGAGTCTGATCGCGCCGGCCCATGCAGATACCGTGGGCAATTGCACACAAAACTCTAGAAATTGGGTGAAATTCTAGTTTGATTACCCTAAAACGTCAAAAATGAGGAATGGTCATGGCGAGGTAATGACTATTGTTCCTTAGGTCATTTTTTATGGGCCAATAAAATGTTAGGCGATCCAGGTTCGATCTTTCAGCCCCATGCAAATAGTGTGGACTATAGCACACGAAAATTTGAGAATCGGATGGAATTAAAGTTTTATGGTCCTTAAATGCCAAAAAATAAGTGGCGGTCATGATAGTTGTTCTTTAGATCATTTTTATGGGTTGGCAAAATTTTAGGCTATCCAAGTTCCGCCGCCTTGCCCCATGCATATGGCGTGGGCTATATCACACAATAATTTAAAAATCGGGCAAAATTTCAATTTTACAACCCTAAAATGCAAAAAAAAGGAACAGTCATGGAGAAGTAATAACTATTGTTACCTAGGTCATTTTTGAAGCACCAGCAAAATATTAGAAGATTCGGGTTGGGTGGCTTGTGCCCATACAGATGGCGTGGACTATAGCATACGAAAATTTTGGAATCGGGCAAGTTTTCATTTGTATGCCCCTAAATCGCCAAAAAATAAGGAACGGTCATGGCAAAGCAATGAAAATTGTTCCTTAGGTCTTTTTCGACGGTCCAATAAAATTTAAGGCGATATGGGTCCGATCTCACCAGCTCATGTAGATAGCGTAGGCTATATCACATAAATATGAGAATCGGGTGGAAGTTCAGTTTTATGGCCATGAAATGCCGAAAAATGATGAACGGTCATGTCGAGGCGATGACTATTGTTACTTAGGTTATTTTTTACGGGTCGGAAAAAGTTTAGGCGATCCAACTCCGGTCACCTCGGCCCATGCACATGGCATGGGCTACAACACATGAAAATCTAGGAATCGGACGAAATTCTAGTTTTATGGCCCTTAAATGCCAAATAAACGAGTAGCGGTCATGACGAGGAAATAATTTTTGTTCCATAGGTCATTTTTGATGAGTTGGGAAAATTTTAGACGATATGGGCCTGGTCTCTTGGGCCCATGCAGATGGTGTGGGCTATAGCACATGAAAATTTAAGAATCGGGATAAATTTCAAATTTATGGCCCTAAAATGCCAACAAAATAAGGAATAGTCATAGCGAAAGGATGAATATTGTTCCTTAGGTTATTTTTGATAGGACAATAAAAGTTTAGGTGATACGAGTCTGATCGCCCCGGCCCATGCAGATAACATGGGCTATATAGTATACGAAAATTTAGGATTCATGCGAAATTTCAGTTTGATTACCCTAAAATACCAAAAAATAAGAAATGGTCATGGAGAGGCAATGACTATTGTTCCTTAGGTCATTTAGGATGGGCCCACAAAATTTTAGGCGATATAAGTCTGTTCGTCCAGCCCCATGCAGATAGCGTGGGCTATAGCATACGAAACTATGGCAATCAGACGAAATTCCAGCTTTATGGCCCTGAAATGCCAAAAAAATGAGGAACGATCATGGCAAGGCGATGACTATTGTTCCTTAAGTCATTTTTATGGGCCGACAAATTTTTGAGTGATCCGGGTCCGGTCACCCGTGCACATGCAGATGGCGTGGACTATAGCACACGAAAATCTTGGAATCGGACGGATTTCCAGTTGTATGGCCTTTAAAAACCAAAAGAAAAGTAGCGGTCATGACGAGGCGATGATTGTTGTTCCATAGGTCGATTTTGATGAGTTGGAAAAAATTTAACCGATCCTGGTCTGATTATCCAGGCCCATATAGACGGCGTGCGCTATAGACCACGAAAATTTAGGGATCGGGTGAAATTCCAGCTTTATGGCCCTAAAATGACAAAAACGAGTAACAGTCATAGCTTGGTGATGACAATTGTGCCTTAGGTTGTTTTTGATAGGGCGACAAAATTTTAGGCAATTTGGGTCCGATTGCCAAGGCCCATGCAGATGACGCAGGCTATAGCACATGAAAATATGAAAATCGGGCAGAATTCCAGTTTTATGAGACTAAAACTCCAAAAAATAAATAACGATCATGGCGAGGCGATGTCTATTGTTCCTTAGATCTTTTTTTATGGGCCAACCAAATTTTAGGCGATCCGGGTATGGTCGCCCGGGCCCATACAGATGGCAAGGGCTATAGCTCATGAAAATTTGATAATCTAACGGAATTCACATTTTATGGCCCAAAAACGCCAAAAGCATGGAACAATAATAATGAGGAAATGACTATTATTCCTTAGGTCTTTTTTTATGTGCAGGACAAAATTTTAGGCGATCTTGATCCGGTCGATCGGGCCCATGCAAATGGTGAGAGTTATAGCACACGCAAATTTGAGAATTGGGTGGAATACCAGTTTTATACCCCTAAAATGCCAAAAAATGAGGACAATTGTTCCTTAGGTCATTTCTGATTGGTTGGCAAAGTTTCAGGCGAATCGGGTCTAGTCTCCCGGGCCCATGCAGAAAGTGTGGGTAATAGCACACCAAAATCTGGAAATCAAGCAGAATTCCAATTTTATGGCCCTAAAATGCCCAAAAAACAAGGAGTGATCATGGCGAGGCGATAACTACTGTTCCTTAGGTCGTTTTTTAAGGGCCGGCAAAATTTAGGCGATCCAATTCAGTCGCTTGGGCCCATGCAATTGTCCAATTCAGTCGCCTGGGCTAGATGGCATGGGTTATAGGACACAAAATTCTAGTTTCATGGCCCTAAAATTTAAAAAATTGAGAAACTCTCATTTCGAGGCGATAACTATTGTACCTTAAGTCATTTTTGATGGCTCTGCAAATTTTTAGACGATCCAGGTCTGGTCGCTTGGCCCATGCAGATGGTGTGGGCTGTATCATACGAAAATCTGGGAATCGGGCAAAAATTCCAGTTTTATGCCCCTAAAACGCTAAAATATAAGGAATGGTCACGGAGAAGCGATGACTATTGTTCCTTAGATCGTATTTTATGGGCCAGCAAAGATTAGACAATCCGGGTCCAGTTGCCTGGTCCCATGAATTTGGCGTGGTCTATAGCACACTAAAATCTTAGAATCAGGCAAAATTCCTGTTTTATGGCCCTAAAACGCCAAAAAATGAGAAACGATCATGGAGAGACGATGACTATTACTCCTTAGGTCATTTTTATGGGATGACAATATTTTTGGTGATCCGAGTTCTGTCATCCAGGCCTATGCAGATGGCATAGTCTATAGCACACGAAATCCAGGAATCGGGCGGAATTTCATTTTTATGACCCTAAAGCGCCAAAAAAAAGGAGCAGTCATGTCGAGGCGATGACTATTGTTCCTTAGATCATTTTTTTATGGGCCAACAAAATTTAAAACGATATGGGTCTTGTTGCCTGGCCCATGCAGATGGTGTGGCGATAGCATGAAAATTTAGGAAATTGGGTGGAATTCAAGTTTTAAGGCCCAAATACGCTAAAAATGAGGAATGATCATGGCGAGGCAATGAATTTTATTCCATAGTTCATTTTTTATGGTCCAAAAAAAATATTAGGCGACCCGGGTCGGGTCATACGGTCCCATGTAGATGGCATGGACCATAGCACACGAAATTCTAGGAATCAGGTAGAATTCGAGTTTTATGGCCCAAAATTCCAAAAAATAAGGAACGATCATGGTGAAGCGATGACTATTGTTCTTTAGGTCTTTTTTTGTGCCGGCAAAATTATAGGCGAATCGGTTCCTATTGTCCAGGACCATACTGATGACATGGACTATAGCATACGAAAATCTAGGAATTGGACGAAATTCTAGTTTTATGGCGCCAAAACGGCAAAAAATGAGTAACGATCATGAAAAGGCGGTGACTGTTATTTCTCAGGTCGTTTTGATGAGCCAAATTTTTTTTTGGCGATCCGGGTCCGGCCGCCTAGGCCCATGCAGATGGCGTGTGTTATAGCACATGAAAATCTTGGAATCATGCGAAATTTCAATTTTTTATGGGCTTAAAACTCCAAAAACAAGGAACAGCCATGACGAGGTGATGACTATTTTTTCTTAGGTCTTCTCATGATCGGCCGACAAAATTTTAAGTTATCTGGGTTTGGTCGCCCGGGCCCATGCATATAGCGTAGGCTATAGCACACGAAAATCTAGAAATCGGGCGAAATTCCAGTTTTATGGCCCAAAAATGCCGAAAAAGAGGAACGATCATGGCCAGACGATAACTATTACTCCCTCCGTTTCAATTTATGTGAACCCATTTGACTGGGCACAGAGTTTGAGAAAAAAGAGAAGACTTTTGATCTTGTGTTGTAAAATGAGGCACCTTTATTTTGTGTGGCTATAAATTATTACATAAAGATAAATTATTTCCAAATAAGCAAAGGGGTCATTCTTTTTGGCACGGACTAAAAAAAAAATAGATTCACATAAATTAAAACGGAAGGAGTATTAATTAGGTCATTTTTTGTGAGCCATCACAATTTTAGGCGATCCGGATCCGGTCGCTCGGGCCCATGTAGATAGCGTGGGCTAGCACACAAAATTTGAGAATCGGGCAAAATTCTAATTTTATTGCCCTAAAATACCAAAAATCGAGGAACGGTCATGGCGATGCAATGACTGTTGCTCCTTATGATGTTTTTGATGGGATGTCAAAAATTTTAGGTTATCTGGGTGTGATCGCCCGGTCCCATGCAGATGACGTGAGCTAGAGCACATGAAATTTGAATCGTGCAAAATTCCTATTTTATGGCCCTAAAATGCTAAATACGGGTAACGGTTATGGTGAGGCGATGACTATTGTTCCTTAGGACATTTTTGATGGGCAAGCAAAATTATAGGCGATCCAAGTCCAGCCTCTCTGCCCCATGCAGTTGGCGTGGACGACAGCACACGAAAATTAGGGGATCAGGCAAAATTCTAATTTTATGGCTCTAAAACGTGAAAAAACAAGGGTCGGTCATATAGAGGCGATGACTATTGTTCCTTAGGTTAATTTTGATGGGCCACCAAAATTTTAGGCTATCTGGGTAAGGTCGCTCGGCCTCATGACGATGGCGTGAGCTATAAGCATACGATAATTTGTGAATTGGACAGAATTTCAGTTTTATGTCTAAAATACTGAAATACGAAGAACGATCATGGAGAGACGATGGAAATTATTCCTTAGGTAATTTTTTATAGTCTGTCAAAAATTTTATGCGATCCGGGTCTAGTTACCTTGCACCATGCACATAGCGTGGGCTATAGGGCACGAAAATCTAGGACGGGCAAAATTCGAGTTTTATGGCCCTAACACGCTAAAAATGAGGAACGGTCATGGTGAGGCGATGATTATTGTTCTTTAGGTCGTTTCTGATGGTCCAGCAAAACTATGGGCGATCCAGATCTAGTTGCCTGGCCTAATGCAGATGGCGTGGGATATATAGCATACGAAAATCTAGAAATCAGGTGGAATTCTAATTTTACGACCGTAAAGCGGGTAACTTGTCATGGCGAGGCATTGACTATTATTCCTTAGGTTATTGATGATGCGCCCACAAAATGTTGCCCAGCCCATGCATATGGAGTAGGCTATATCACACGAAAATATGATAATCAGGCGAAATTTCAGTTTTATGGCCCTAATACGGTAAAAATAAGGAACAGTCATGGCAAGGCGATGATTATTGCTCTTTAGATCATTTTTATGAGCTGACAAAATTTTAGGCGATCTAGTTCCGGTCGCCTGTCCCCATACAGATAGCATGGGCTATAGTAAACGAAAATTTGGGGATCAGGCGGAATTCTAGTTTTACAGCCCTAAAATGCCAAAAACTAGGAACGAACATAGAGAGGTGATGACTATTGTTCCTTAAGTCATTTTTTATAGGCCAGCAAATTTGTCGGGCGACTAGCTGTAAATCGCCTAAAATTTTGCGGGTCCATAAAAAATAATTTAACGACAATAGTCATGGGTTTCCCATGACCATTCTTCGTTTTTGGAGTTTTAGAGCCATAAAATAGGAATTTATGACGATTTCTAAATTTTCGTATGCTATAGTCCATTCCGTCTGCATGAATTCTGGCGACCACCTCCCAATCGCCTAAAACTTTGTAGGCCCATCAGAAACGACCTAATGAAAAATAATCATGGGTTCGTCATAAATGTTCCTTATTTTTTAGTGTTTAGGGCCACATAGAGGGAATTCAGGATGATTTTCTAATTTTTGTGGGATATAGTTCACGCCGTCTATATGAATTCAGGCGACCAGTTTCGTATCCCCTAAAATTTTGCTAGCCCAATTGAACTGAGTTAATGAGAAATAGTCATGGTTTTATCATAACCGTTCCTTCTTTTTTTTTTTGCGCTTTAGGGGCCATAAATCAAGAATTCATGATGATTTTTAAATTTTCGTGTGCTAGTCCACGTCATATGCATGAATTCAGGCAACCGGCTCCTAATTGCGAAAAGTTTTGTGGGCCCTTAAGAAAAAACCTAATGAACAATAGTCGTGAGTTCGCCATGACCGTTCCTCATTTTTGGTGTTTTAGGTCTATAAAACCTAAATTCAAAACGATTTCTGAATTTTCATCTGCTAAAGTCCATGTCATCTGCATGAATTCGGGCGATCGGCTCCAGATCGTCAAAATTTTGCAAGCCCTTTAGAAACGCCCTAATTAATAATAGTCATGGGTTCATCGCGACCATTCCTCATTTTTTGGCCTTTTAGGGCCATAAAATAGGCATTCAGGACGATTTCCAAATATTCGTGTTTATAGTCCACGTCATCCGCATGAATTCGGGCGATCGGCCCCGAAACGCCTAAAAATTTACGGCCCTGTCAGAAATGATCTAATATACAATAGTCGTAGGTTCTCCATGACTGTACCTCATTTTTTGGTGTATTAGGGCCATAAAACAAAAATTCTAAACAATTTGCAAATTTTCGTATGTTATAATATGCGCCATCAACATAACTTCAGACTACTGACCCAAAATGCCTAATATTTTGTAGTCCCATCAAAAATGACCTAATAAACAATAGTCATGGATTCTTTATTTTTTGACATTTTAGGGCCATAAAATAGGAATTCAGGACGATTAGTAATTTTTTTTACATGCTATCCACACAATCAGCATGAATTTGGGCGATTCCCTTTGAATCGTCTAAATTTTGCCATCAGAAACGACCTAATTAACATAAATCATGTGTTGGACATGATTGTTACTCGTGTTTTAGGGCCGTAAAATAGGAAATTAAGACGATTCCCAATTTTCTTGTGCTATAGGCTGCGCCATATACATGAATTCGGGTGACCGACCCTAAATCACCTAAAATTATGTGGGGGCCTCAGAAACTACCAAATGAACAATAATAATGGGTTCCCCATAATTGTTCCTAGTGTTTTTTAGCATTTTAGGTTCATAAAATAGAAATTCAAGACGATTTGTAAATTTTCATCTGTTATAGTCCAAACCATCTACATGAATTTGGGAGATCGGGTACGAATTGTCTAAAAATTTTGGGAAAATCAGAAACGATTAAATGAACAAAGTCATGGGTTCTCCATGAGCGCTCCTCCTTTTTGATGTTTTAGGTCCAAAAATAGAAATTCAAGACTTTCAAATTTTTGTATGCGATAATCCATGTCATCTGCATGAATTCGAGTGACTGGCTCCGAATCGCCTAAAATTTTACGGGCACATAAAATAACCTAATGAATAATAATCATCATTTTTCCATGATCGTTAGGCCACGCCATCTGCACGAATTCGGGCGACCGACCCTAAATCACTTAAAATTATGTAGGCCAATCAGAAACTACCAAATGAACAATAATAATGGGTTCACCATAACCATTCCTTACTTTTTTAGTGTTTTAGGGCCATAAAATAAAAATTCAAATTGATTTTCAAGTTTTCATATGGTATAGTCCAAGCCATCTACATGAATTCGGGAAACCGACTTCGAATCATCTAAAAATTTTGGGCCAATTAGAAATGACCTAATGAAAAATAGTCATGGGTTTGCCATGACCGGTCCTCGTTTTTTTATGTATTAGGGCCATAAATAGAAAATCAAGACGATTTCCAAATTTTCGTGTGCTATAGTCCACGACATCTGCATAAATTCAACCAATCAACTTCAAATCGCCCGAAATTTTACGAGCCCATAAAAAATGACCTAATAAACAATAGTCATCGCTTCGCCATGATCGTTCCTCATTTTTTGGCGCAATAGGTCCATAAAATAGGAATGCAACGATTTTCAAATTTTTTTGTGCTATAGTCCACGCTATCTGCATGAATTAGGCCGACCGACCAAGAATCACCTTATATTTTGTGGGCCTATAAGTAACGACCTAATGAACAATAGTCATGGCTTCGTCTTGATCGTTCCTCTTTTTTTTTTAGGTCCATAAAATAAGAATTCTGTACGATTTCTAAATTTTCGTATGTTATAGTCCACGTCACCTGCATGAATTCGGGCAACCAGCTCCGAATCATCTAAAAATTTTGCGGGGCCATCAGAAATGACCTAATGAACAATAGTCATGGTTTCGCCATGACCGTTCCTTATTTTATGGTATTTTAGAGCCACAAAACAAAATTTCTAAATGATTTGCAAATTTTCATTTGCTATAGACTACGCCATAAGCATAAATTCGGACGACAGATTCCGAAATGCCTAAAATTTTGCGGGTCCGTCAGGAACGTCCTAATAAACAATAATCATGTGTTCACCATCATCGTTCCTTATTTTTTAGTGTTTTAGCGCCATAAAATAGGAATTCAAGACAGTTAATAATTTTCTTGTGATGTACCACGCCATCTAGATGAACTCGGGTGACTGGCTTTGAATTGCCTAAATCTTTATGGGCCATCAGAAACGATCTAACGAACAATAGTCATGGGTTGGCCAATGATTGTTTCACAGTTTTTGGCGTTTTAGGGCTATAAAACAGGAATTCAAGATAATTTTTAAATTTTCATGTATTATAGTCCACAGTATCCGCAGGAATTTAGGCGACCAACTCCGAATCGCCAAAAATTTTCCGGACCTATCAGAAACGACTTAATGAACAATAGTCATGGATTCACCTTGATTGATCCTCATTTTTTGACATTTTGGGTCATAAAATAAGAATTCATGACGATTTCCAAATTTTCATGTGTTATAGTCCACGTCATCAGCAAGAATTTAGGCGGGCGACCTCGAGTCGTCTAAAATTTTTCGTATCATAAACGACCTAATAAACAATGGTCATTGGTTTGCATTGCATGTTCCCTATTTTTAGCATTTTAGGGTCATAAAACTTGAATACATGACGATTTGTAATTGTCCGTGTGCTATAGTCGACGTCATTTGCATGAATTCGGGCGACCAACTTCAAATCGCCTAAAATTTGGGGGTCCGTTAGAAACGACCTAATGAACAATAGTCATGTGTTCGTCATGACAATTTCTCTTTTTTGGCGTTTTAGGGCCATAAAATGTGAATTCAAAATGATTTTCACATTTTCGTGTGCTATTGTCCATGCCATCTGCATGAATTCGGGAGACCAGCTCTTAATCGGCTAAAATTTAGTGGGCCATCAAAAATGACCTAATGAACAATAGTCATGTGTTCACCATGATCATTCCTTATTTTTTGGTTTTTTTAAGGCTATAAAACAAGATTCAGGACAATTTCCAAATTTTCATAGTCCAAGCCATCTGCATAAATTTAGAAAACCAGATCTATATCGCCTAAAATTTTACGGATACATAAAAAACGACCTAATGAAGAAAAGTTATCACTTCATTATGATTGTTCCTCCTTTTTTTGTGTTTTATAGTGAGAATTTTTTGGAGGCTATAGTCTACCTTAGTTCCCTTTTGCTCCTATAGTTACCTTCTTTTTCTTAGAGGTTTGCCTATTTTTTGTAGTCTTGTAAACAAATGTTATGCAAGAAATCAATGGTGAAATTAATTGCTGGGAATAAAAGAAACAGTATAAATTCAAGTTCACATTCTTGCTCTGTTCCCATCATCAAAATGCTGTATTTACTGTCTGATAAAATGTTAGTATTATGACAAACATATTATATAAATATCAATTTTCATTTTTGGCCGTTGTTTAGGACCATCATTTTCGACTTGAAATTGTTCAATTATGTGTTTGAGACTTATTAGACATTTCTATGGTTCATTGGTTGTGATGTTTGGTCCCAAAAAAAAATGTAATATGACAAACATATTATATTAATTTAACTCTAACAGGGGAAATTTGTTTATTTCATTACAGTATTTTCGTTTCTTACTTTTGCTCACAGTACTGAATAACAATCAAAAAAATTCATAGAAATTAAACTGGATTTAATCAGACTTTGTTCAGACACTATCAGCTGCAAGCAGTTCATGTCCAAAGAGGAACTTCTCATTCTCTTCTGTTAAAATATTTGTCTCATTCAGAAGCCTACAACAAAAAAAGAAATATTTAAGAAACAAATAAACGTGATTTTGTCAAACATATGAACGAGTGAAAATTAATGACTAACCTCTTTATTTCTATTATCTATATTGCCAAATTATTTACGCAAATCATCATCATAAAATAATATGTTGAATTAAAGTAATAAAAATTAGTTGTTATAAAAATTTGTAAAAAGTTACAATGATGAAATAAAACTTGAAAAAATGAGACTGTATAACCACTCTTAAAATAATAGCCTAAAAAGTGTATATTTTTTGTATATTATATACAAAAATTATACAATTTTAATATACTTTTTTGGTTACCGAATATAAATATTTCTGGCGGGACTAAAAGTGATAATACCCCAACAAACTTCGTTAACTGCGATAACAATGTAATACTTCCCTTATGTTTTCCCTTGGAAATTTTTTGACGAAAATTTTGAGTATTAGAGATTAATAATTAAATTTAAGCGTTAGTTGGAGCAAATATATAATTTTAGAAAAATTATTTTTCCCCTCCTAATAAATATACTTTTTAAAAAAAAAAATCAGACAATCAAACATCGGAAAATAATTATCTAGACTTACGATGTATCAACAGTCTTGTTCATAACAGTACGAGAGAGCATGAAAGCAGCATCAAGATACTGAAGTTCTCCATTAATCCTCTCTTTAATTCTGTTCTCAAGAACCTCAGCATCTAGTTTAAATGGTTGATCCGAAGCCTATAGGAAAATTAATTATAATTAAGCTATTGATTATGAAATTAAAAAGGGTTAGAATAATTTGAATAAATGATAAATAAGGGAATATACCAAAACCCATCCACGTATATCAGCAAAAGATGGTACATGAGCAGTGTAAACTATAACATCTGCAATATGACATCGTTACATAGCTTAGCATTAAAAGAAAAGTAAGATGGATTTTTCGTAAGTGATGTTAATATTGAAAAAAACTAAAAAATTAACTCAAATAATCGTTCACACAAATTTCTTAAACTAAAAATAACATGCGGGTATATAATATATGTAAAATTCGTGTATAATATGTATATAAATATGTATACCGTCTAGAAAAAGTAAACAGTAAATCTGACCAGCTATTTGTGTAATTATTCCAAAAGAATTAACAAATAAGCAAATTAATATAATAATAGGCAATGTTATTTTTTAAAATTCATAGTAAATATTTTTATTATTTATTATTTATTATTTATATATAATTTATTATTTAAAAAAATTGACGAAGCAGTTTCACGTGACGTGGCGTAGGACTCGGTGAATCCATCTTGAAGAGTTAAGAACAAATATGAGACGACTTTTAAATGGTAGGTGATATAGTGGTCCAAAAATATAACGGAAGATTGTCTTATAAAACTTAGTCAAAAATAGTGAGATGAATTTGGTAGTATTTTCTTGAAAATATCAGATCTCCTTTTGAAATCAAGAGAAGAGAGGAATTGTAACATAGCTCATCAAATAACAAGATCAAATGCAGTGTAAAAACAATAGAATTACACTTGAAAACTTGCTTAACAGTGTTGTAAACTGATGAGAACCACCCCTTATGTGAGAGAATTCCAGCAAAACCAGCCTGCAACAATCAAAATTCTGTTTAGCTTTGCTTGTTATAGTAACATGTTCAATATAGTTCGAGACATATATGGTATTTGTATTAGTGGGAGATAATAAATATCCTATGAAATTAGTTGAGATGCGCGAAAATTAGCTCTGATACACTATGACTATATATGAAAAAGAGTGTGAAGAGAGAAATAAAAGGACCTGAGTGACAAAGATGCCATTGTCATCGAGTTTGGGCTTAATGACATTTTCGTAGAAAGATTTCAAGTAGAGATGATTGCAAGGTCCTCCTTCACGAGGATCAGATAAATCTCCCACTATAACATCATACTTCGACTCGCTCTTTTCCAGCACCACCCTAATTTGCATGCACAAGCTAGCGATTAACACAAATAATTCAACTTATATATATTAATGATATATATAATTCGATTCGTATATTATTAATTTATTATGACAAGTTATTTAGTTTCACTAATTATTTGAAATTGCATATATATAATTATTTATTAAATGACCTGAACGTTTCGGTGGAATGGTGAAAAATGATAACGTTAAACTTACTTGGCGTCATTGATGATGACATGAAGCCTACTATCAGCAAAGGCTTCTTGATTTGTCGTAAGGTGTTTACGGTAAATATTCACAACTTCCTGCAAATAGTACACAATTTTATTACACTTTTCACATGTTATATGTCTAATAGTCATCTATTCAATCACTTAAACTAAAAATAGACGATGAATATATAATATATGTATCTAATCGTATATAATTTATATATCCGATATAGGAAAAATAAACAATAAATCTTACCGGTTATTTGCCTAAGTAAAAAAGAAATACATGTATAAAAAAATAAATACATAAATACTCCTGAACCAAAGTAACTAGAAAAGAGTATTTTTGAGGCACGCTTCAAGATGTAATAAAAAAAATGAACAGTTTGGTGCATAAAGTATCTCGTGTTTATGCATGGTCCAAAAAAATACTACATCCCAAGAAATGTGATATAAATAACCTACCTAATGCAAACATTCGTGGTTGTTTCCACGGTCGCCCCTGACCTTTAGGTAGGGGTGTACATAGGTCGGGTTGGTTCGAATTTTATAATTACCAAACCAAACCAATTATATCGGGTTATTAAATTGAAAGACCAAACTAAACCAATAAAACTCGGATTTTTCGCTCTCGGGTTTTCTTGGGTTTTTGGATTTTTCGAATTTTTTCAGGTTTTTTTTTTCCGGTAAAATCTTCGTAGAACAAAACATATAAATTATGCTCAAAATATTTCTTTAATCCTAGTAAGATATAACTATATAAAATATTTTCCAAGAAAATAATATAAAATATAAAATGTGTCATGGCATTATACTAAAATATTCAACAATAAAGACAATAAAATTATGTAATAGAAATATTGCTAATTAAAAAGCTATAATAAAAATAAACATAACCTAAAAGTAATAAGTCATGATAAAATAAATAGACTAATAAGGGAGTGTTAATCACATGACTAGACGCAAATAAAGAAAAAAAAGATTATGCATTTTTTATCTAAATTATTGCAAAATAAAATATAAACATTCAATATATTCCCGTTCATAGAATTGAATTGAATGTCTTTTGTTAACATTAGTATTGATTTGATATTGGTTTAGGCTTTTGTTAGCATTATTTAGTTTACTAATGTTAATTGCTATAAAACTTATTGGATTATTCAAAATTCTAAGTCCAAAAATAATACCTTAAAAGATAAAATTATGAAATATTTTAAGAAATATTTATAAATTACATCACAATAAGTATATTTATTTATTAATATATCTAAAATTTCTATATATGTAATGTCGGGTTGATTTGGTTTCAGTTTGACTTTCTTTAGTTAAAACCAAACCAAACCAATTATGGTCGGGTTTTTTTTCCCACACCAAACCATAATCGGATTTTTTTTCTCGGTTTGACTCGGATTATCGGGTTGGTGAGGTTTGTCGGTTTCCTTTGTACACCCCTACCTATAGGTCAAGACGTAGTGCATTTGAATAAAAACGTGTCTTTTCAGATCTGAGAGAGAATCGAGAGCATTCACCAAGTAATAATCCAAACTGAGATTTGATTGATTAATTAATAAAATGATACACACACACAAAAAAAAAAAAAAAAAAAGAGAGTATGTTCATAAATCATACTTGATCAATATCAGATATGACAACTTTTTGGATGCTGTAATGCTTAAGAGCCTCCCTTGCAGCTGATCCTTCCCCACCTCCCATAATAAACACTGTTTTGGGACTGATCATCAATCCGCACCCCCAAAAAAAAAAACGATCATCAATCCACAAAAATAAATAAATAAATAAATAAATAAATAAGAACAACATTTAGAACACAACAACAACAACAACAACCTAGTGAAATTCCACTAGTGGGGTCTGGGGAGGGTAGTGTGTACGCAGACCTTACCTCTACCCCGAAGGAGTAGAGAGGCTGTTTCCGAAAGACCCTCGGCTCAAGAAGACAAAAAGACAAAGGATACGCCCACTAGGTGAGGTATATTGATTCCGATCAAGAATTTCTTCATTTTCATGGCATAAATAGAAAATTCTAGTTAAGAATAAATGGATCTTAACCATCCTACGCCGTAAAACAAAATAAAAATTAATATAAAGGGAAAAATAGAATATAGTCAGTACAGACATAAAGATAGATCTATGAGAAAAATTAAGTACTTGTCATGAAGTAAGAGAGCAGGATGGATCAAACTTTCATGGTATATAAACTCATCATTTTCAGCACTCTGCATTTTTCCATCAATCACCAAAACCTGCATATCATTCATATATACATATTAAAATCCTAAAAGAGGTTTAGAAAATTTTAATTTTAATTTTTTTTTTGGGGGAGGGAGGGGGGGAGGGGGTAATAGCCAACCTTTCCAAAATGCTTTGTGTCTAAAAGTGCCACATCTTGAAACTTGGTGGTACCTTTGTATAGGACACTGCAACATTTCATAGTTAGACTCAACGACGAAATCAGGAATTTCGTTCAGGAATTTCATTTAAGATATAATATATATGTATGAAAATTAATATTTTTATATATATACACAGAGTATAATTTTTGGCGATGAATGTTCGGCATGCATTACCTGTTTATGGCTAAAGACCATTTGAGGTCAGCTTGAAGAGTCTCTTCGAACCATTGAATATTCTCCCCATTTTCCTCACAATTTTCAGAAATGACATTTGAGTGAACAATTTCTTTCTCAATTGTTTGCTCCATTCTTCAATTAGAAAACATAAAATAAAATGAAAGTTCTCTTTATATGGAGCAATAGGCTATATAAACTCTGATTAATATATAAAGATATATACATGTCAAAACTTGTACATCATTTCAAATTTATTTCTGGATTGAAGATTATATAAATCTGATCTCATTTTTCATGTGAAAATTCAAAATCAAGTCAAATTTTTGGATAATGAATTAGTTACTACTTTTTATTTTATCTATTCTTCATTACGTATTTGTCCTAGGTGGTTGGGACTTGGGTTGGAGGATATGAGGAAAAATAAATTGAATGCATTATCCATTTTTTATTCGTCAACAATCAACTCATTCGAAAAAATCAATTTATGTTGTAAATACTCTTTCCGATAACATTTATTTTCCATCTCACGAAACTGACTTTGTTATTTTTTTTAAAAAGTACATACTCCCTTCGGTCCATGTTAAGTAATTTTTTGGTTGTTTTCACACATATTAAAAAATTCACTTTTTAGCATTAATTAATAATATAATTATCATAATAACTTTAATTTATTCATTGGAAATACAATAAATACTCCAAGGCTTTTTATTTAGGAGCAACTTTGAAAAAAAGAAGTTAATTCTTTCTTGATATTTATAAAAAATTAAATATTGTGAACCGAAAAAGAAAAAAAAATTAAAGTGGACAGTAACATATTAAAAAAGACGCCAATTTTTGCTGTTTTCAAATGTATCCTCATTATTTTAATTAGCTGTGTTAATTAAGATGGATGCTTGAGGAGAGATAGAGGTGGCTTCGTAATGTTAAATTGGGGTGAAATTCAAAAATATCCACGGTTTGAAAAGTAATCGAAATTTAGCCACTTTTCATGTAAAGATAAATTTGAACGAAAATACTGTTCAAAATCCGGAAAAAATACTCCAATATAATATATTGGAACTCAAGTATACTTATGCTGGAACTCCAGTATATTATACTGGAACTTTCCGCGTGTTGGAGTTACAGCATCATATGCTGGAAGTTCAATATACAGGTGCACTGATCTCCAGTATATTATGCTTGAACTTTCTGTATTGCAGCAAAATAGTGGTTATTTTTCAATGACTTTGCAAACGTTGACTATTTTTGAATAACCAGTCCGAATACTGGCTAGCCCGTGCTATTTTTACGTTAAATTGACCATTTTCCCAACAAATTTTTAGTAGTTCATAAAATGTTTTTTTTTTCTTCATAATTAATAAACTGTTATTTGTACGATTTTGGAAAGGATAAAAGATTGTCTTGATCGATCAAAATGGGGCATTTGCATTTATACCCGCTTTTTGTGCCACATTTTAACAAATGTCCGCTTAACAAAAAAAATTGCAAGCGTACCCGCTTTTTCACATAACTTCAGCACTCGTGGCTGAAGTAGCAAAGGCAATTACACAACACTTCAGCATTTTAGTAGCCGGGCCTGAAGTTCAGCTCTAGAGCTGAAGTTTTTATTTTGTAACTCGCGAACTTCAGCTCTAGAGCTGAAGTTTTATTTTATAAGTTTTTGTTTAGTAACCGGGAGTTTTTATCTTTGTAACCGGAAAACATCAGCTCCAGAGCTGAAATTTACCAGTTATAAAATAAAAACTTCAGCTCTAGAGCTGAAGTTTCTATGTTGTAATTAGCTGAAGTTTGTCAGTTATAAAATAAAAACTTCAGCTCTAAAGCTGAAATTTTTGTTTAGTAACCCGGAAACTTCAGCTCTGAAGTTTTCAAGTTATAAAATAAAAACTTCAGCTCTAAAGTGCAAACTATTAACATTTACCATAATTTTTTTGAAACTTTGTATAACAATGCATATATATAGGTGTAATAATAAATTTAAAATAGCTACTCCTATGATCGGTTTCTTTTTTTTTAACCAAAACCAAACCAAACTTGATCGGTTTTTAAAATTCAAAACCAAAACCAAACCAAACCAAAAAGTATCGGCTTTTTTGATTCGGTTTTCGGTTTGGTTCGGCTTTTCGGAATTTTATGAACACCCCTATTCCCGAGTTTGCAAAAAATGATCAAAATAAGTGGGTATTTGCTCGTAAAAATTGTGATTTTTAAGAAAATAATAGTCTAATATTAGAAGTTGAGCTGAAAACTGATAATAGAAAATTGATATTAAATTGGAGCAGGCATTTCACTAGAAAAAATAATGCAATTTTTTAATGGGCAATAAATTTTTAATCTACAAAATTGAACTCTTTCAAAAAATTTGAAACCCAAACAGCGAGCGCAAAATTGCTGCAAGCACACACTAGGTGTAAAATACAAAAAACTCTTGTCGGTGCAATCACTGCTTAACGGTGAAGACAAATGAACGCACCACGGAAGAAGGGCAAAATTGATAGAGCAAAAGTTTCATTCAAACAGTACGATTGTCGATGTAACAAAAAGCAATTCTCCAAACATGTCTCTATATAGAGTACCCAACGTTGATAAAACAAAACTAACACTCAACTTAAACAAAATACAGTATTTGGAAAATTGTTATAAGATGAAGAAACTGAAGGTAGCTATCTAGCTAATTGGAACAGGAACCTCAGTGTCAACTGGCAGCACTGGTGGTGGTGGAGGGATGTTGTATTCTTCTTCCTCCTTGGGAGGATGGATTGTGACAAGATCTGGAAGGGGTGTTGTGGGACCTTGCTTTCCTTTGGGATCCCAATCAAGCATAATCTTGACCTTGATGCCAAGTACTCCCTAAAGAACAAAAGAAAAATCAAAATCACATCAGAAACTAGATTGACACAATAAATAAAAGCAACCACCAGGGACAGCAGAACTAAAGCGCTAAGCAATCTAAACTTTACCTGTCTCATGAGAATGTGTCTAACAGCAGAGTCAATATACTCTTTGACAGGCTGCCCAGAAGAAATCATGTAACCATCTTTGAACTTCATGGACTTGGCACGCTGAGCTCTCAATTTTCCACTAACAATCACCTGAATAAAGTAACTGTGAGGAACTAGTACAATTTATTAGACGGGTCATGAGCAGATAGAGAATTGAAGAAGCATACCTCACATCCCTTGGCTCCACTCTCCATGATAAATCTCAGGACACCATAGCATGCCCTGATAATGTTTGAGGATACTTGTTAGACCAACAAAGAAAATAATTAAACTAGTCAAACAAAAACCATAAGAAATACATATGGAAACAAATTAAGCATGTTGCAAACCAAGGACAGAGGTGTAAGAATTACAACTCAGACGTCTTTAGCCTGCTTCAGCTGATATAGTCATCTTCCGACACAAACTTGGTACTACATAAAACCTATTTGCTTTATAAGATGACAGGAGGGATGGAGACTAAATTGCACATAGAAACACATATTGGAAACAAATTAAGCATGTTGCAAACCAAGGCTATAGGTGTATGAAGTTACAACTCAGAAAATATCTTTAGCATGCTTCAGCTGATATAGTCATCTTCCGACACAAATTTAGTACAAGGTAAACATATTTGCTTTATAGATGACAGGAGGGATGGAGAACTAAATTGCACATAGAAACACATATTGAAAACAACTAAGCATGTTGCAAACCAAGGCTAGAGGTGTATGAAATTACAACTCAGAAAACATCTTTAGCATGCTTCAGCTGATATAGTCATCTTCCGACACAAATTTAGTACAAGGTAAACCTATTTGCTTTATAGATGACAAGCACAGGCGATCAAGATACCTAGTTCCAAGTTGACATAACAGAACATTATTTACAAATATGTTCTCGCCAAAATTACTGCATAAGACTAAATTACATCATGAGAATGATGGCATGGAGGACAATAACTCTAGTCATCATCCGACACATGATTGGTACTAGAAAACCAATTTGCTTTGAGGATGACATAGAACCTTCTAAGAGATCCAAGATATTGCTCTTCTTATACAAACATTACACCTTAGCTCGTGAGGACCATATATTAATGAACAAAAATTGAAAAAGACATGAGACATGTAGAGACAATGATATTTTAGCAGGGGAAAGCATTGCAGAAAGTAGACGCACAAGCACACTATCTTTACAAGTTAGAAAAACAAAGTGGAAAAGCAAAGGTCACTAGCACAAAGTAAAAGGTAACATATGGCAGATAGATTGAAAATTACCTTCTAACAGCAAGACCACCAAGGAGCTTATATCGAAGTGACTCAGCCTGAGCAACAGCACACAGTCCTCGGTTGTTAACCTTCTCAGCATACAGCTCAACAGTGCCCTCTTTAAAGTTGAATCTCTTCTGGACCACTGATGTCAACTCCCTGATCCTCCTTCCCTTCTCACCTAATAAAACCAAATGAACCAATAATGAACCGCACACACGAAATGTATTCAGATTACTATCAACAAGACTTAAATCCATTCAATACACACTACTTGTCAAAGGAAAGGAGGAGCATTGCACCGCAGAATTAATTCAAGGAAATATATGACCAAATACATGATGAGAACAACTTATTCATCACTTTTCATCCGTGCTTGTTCCTTTATTTAGAAAACAAAAAAGGAACTCCAAATAAGGATATAAGTAGCACTAATCATTCTCTTTCACCCTCTAAAATCTTCTCTGTATCTTCCCAAAAGCATACTCCCATCAATCCCAATTTATAACAATTTTACATTTTAATACGTCCTGAAAGAATGATATACTTTATCTTTTAAAACAATTCAACTTTAAATGTCATTTTACCTCAATTAGATTTTTTATAGCCACACAAATGTCTATGTCATATCAAAGGCTAAACCAATTAACTTTAAACTAGTCACTTAACCATAATGAAATGATTTTTGCCATACAAACATCTTTCATATAAAACACTAAACAATTTGACTTTACACGTGTAGTTTTACCTTAATGAAATGATTTTTAGCCACAAAAATGTCTATATCACATAAAATGGGACGAGAAGATTATTATCCAATCAAACCCTAATACAGAAGCATACTCCGGGAGATGACATAAGGCCAAAACGTCATTTTAAACATAAGCAATCAATTGGATCTGGAAGTTAACACACAGATAATTATAACTAAGAACTTTACAACTAGCAATAAAATAATCAAACACAAATTGCCACATAAAAACAGTTCACGTCAAAAATGAGTAACAACTGCAATATAAATTCTTAACGAAGAAAGTTAGATGGACTACCGAGAACATTCTGGGTACGAGTGGCTCTGATGATGATTTCAGTCCTCATTGGAGTAACCCTAACCTCCACTCCAGAGTATCCATCCTCAGCCAACTCACGTGTCAACACCTCATTCAGCTCGGCGAAGAACACGCCATCGGCAACAAACTGAAACGGCTAAATGTATTAGTAACTTTTCAAATAAATTCAAAAAATGTGATATCTATACACACATGTTTAAAACAAATTACAAACCTTTCGCTTTTTGCTAATCTGAGTAGCCATCTTTGCCTTCGAAGTTTTGAAAGCTTAGCAGACAGAACCACTAAGCTCTAGTTCGGCGTTAGATTTTGCAAGCGATATGCTGTATAGGGTTTTTCGCCTTCTGTGGCATGCTTATATATATATGGTGAAACCTAGGGTTATGTTACTGGGCTTTCTCTTGGGTCAGAACAATTGAAGGCCCAGCCTATAAAATGCACTCGAACCTCGTATTAGAACGACTTACAGGGAAAAAATGCAACTAATACCTTGCTTTAGGCCCCAAGAATTTAAGGGCCCTAAAATTACTATTTCTCTATATGTAATATATAATTTATATAATTATATCTTATTATTGATAAATTTATTTCTTTGTTTTCATATTAATATTGATTTCTTCCTCTAATTAGTATAACCAAATTAGTTTTCTGTCAATCTTATTTTACGTTTTTATTGAATTATTTTTTTCTATTGTCATGTAACTATATCTAATAATATAGTATATCATTTGTTTTCCTCACATAAGCAATACTCCCGTCGTCTCAATTTATATGAACATGTTTGACTGGGTATGAAGTTAAAAAAAAAATTTAAAACTTGTGATCTAAAACAAATCATAGGTCTCGGATGTTATTGAGCCACCTCTGTTATCACTAGTTATGTGTGGCGTTTAAGTCAATCAACTTGTAAGAGAAAAAGAAATCCCACATATCAGTTGTGTGGGGTATAAAATAAAGTTATATACTTATAGATATTTATAGAGTAAAAAAATAGGGGTCCCCATATCGAATATCTTTGTGTTTTGCCTTAATTTGAAGGTGTCAAATTTAATTCATGAAACATAGCTCGTCTAGTTTTAATTTAATTTTACCACAGCATAAGTAAACTCACTTTTAAGTCAATTTGGACTATATATGTCGTCCAAATTGACATAACCATGATAAGGTTTAAAAAAAATCAAGCTTGGTTTGATAATTAAATAAAGCATAAATAGAAAATTAAAATAAAAAATATTTTATGTTGGACAAACTGGATCATGACATGTTCCTTTGTCCAAACTATCCCCACCCATCCAGATCCAATTAGGAAATTTGCAGTCGTACCCTATATTTGTTTCACCTTTTAAGTTATACCCTATTTCTAAAAATTATTGATTTGGTAGCCAGCTGACAAAAAATCAATAATAATATGACAATTACACCCCTGACAAAAGATATAAAACATGCGTCACGCATTAATCGCATGATCTGTAACCTCATTCGTGAAAAAGATCTCCTCATCTCCTCTCCTTGTAGCAGCTTTATCAAAAAACCTGAAACTTCTCCAAATTCATCTTCAGAATTCCACTTGCATGAAGTTATTTCACGTTGAAGCTAAAACTTCATGCTAATGTAGCATGAAGTTCATGAAGTTGTTTGACATTGAAGCTAAAACTTCATGCTAATGCATGTTGAAGTTATTTATCTTGCAGTCGACAATTTTGTCATGAGTTTTATCCGAAGCTCCAGTCTAAATATGTTGAAGTTATTTTATTCATTTGCTAAAACTTCAGCATAAACAAGCTTAAGTTTTTTAGTTCATTTGCTAAAACTTCAGACTAAACATGCTTGAGTTTATGTCTTGCAGTATGTAATTTTCTAATGCGTTTTTGCTAATGCATGCTGAATTTATTTAGTTCATTTGCTAAAACTTCATATTAAACATGCTGAAGTTATTTAGTTCATTTGCTGAACATGCTGAAGTTATTTAGTTCATTTGCTAAAACTTCAGGCTAAACATGCTTAAGTTTTTTAATTCTTTTGCTAATTCAGATTAAACATGCTTAAGTTTTTGTCTTGCAATATGTAATTTTCTAAAGAGTTTTTACTAATGCATGTTAAAGTTATTTAGTTCATTTGCTAAAACTTCATACCAAAATATGCGGGAGTTTTGTAACGCAATCTATAGTTTTGTCCTGAGTTTTATCCGACACTTCAGTCTAAACAAGTTAAAGTTTTTTAATTCATTCCCAAAACATCAACCTAAATATGCTTAAGTTTTTGTCATGCGGTATGTAAATTTGTAATGATTTTTTCTGATGCATGCTGGAGTTATTTAGTTCATTTGCTAAAATTTCATACCAAAACATGTTGAAGTTTTGTAACGAAGTCTACAATTTTGTCATAAGTTTTATCCGAAACTTCAGTCTAAACAAGCTGAAATTTTTTAGTTCATTTGCTAAAACTTCAACCTAAACATGCTTAAGTTTTTGTCTCACATTATGTAATTTTCTAATGCATGCTGAGGTTATTTAGTTCATTTGCTAAAACTTCATACCAAAACATGCTGAAGTTTTGTCTTGCAGTCTGCAGTTTTGTCAATAGTCTTTTATTAAAAAAGGGCAAAAACATCTTTTTAAAATGCTTTTAACAAAAAAATGGGTACGGATGCAAATGAAAAAATAAAATGGGTATAAGTTAAAAAAGGACGACCAAATAGGGAGCCTCATACAATTTTTACGATCCAAGTATATGTTGGGCCAATTACGACCCAATCTATGTTCAGAATGACAAGTGCACAAATAGTCATTCTTAAGGATTCTATTTAAAGATTAATGGGTAATTATTTTATTTTGAAATTTTAAACTAAAAATTTTAACTTAAGGATACTTTTGTTTTGAAAAGTTGAACTTAAAAACTTAAATTCAGGATGCAGTGGCTAATATTTAAATATCGGCCCTTTAGGATGACTACCTGGTGTCATTTCTACTGTTAATTTTGGGGATCTTTACACAAATAGCCGATTGAATTTACTTTTTACTTTTTTCTAGCTAGTTTATTTAAATTGTACATTAATTTTACATGATTAAACACATATTGTATATGTCTTATACATTCGCTAGCTATTCTTAGTTTAAGTGATTGGGTAAACAGTCAGTTAATCCTTTTTAATTTTGAGTGGTTAATTTAAGTTGTCGTATCTAATGTAAATTAAATCTATATTGGTATTAGAAGGGAGGAACTGAAGTTTCTTCCCCTTTTAACCCCGAGTGAAGATGAAAACATCTTATGGTCTTCTTCATCATGTCTGGTAAACATCTGATGGAACTTCTCTTCCGCAATTATATATTTTTTCTATATTTTTTTAATATAAAAAAAAAAGAACAAATGTTTGTTTCTTTTGCTTTTTTAATCTTTTCGAATTTTTAAGGTGACTATGCACTCATGAATAATAGAGAGGTAAGATAGCATATGGGAAGTTTAAAAAGAGTTTTTATAGTAGATGGTGTCCAATAGTTGCTAGCTTTGACAAATTAAAGTAAAAATAAATTCATTTATCGGAATTATCTTAGTCGTGTTAATTAGTATTTATTCGTACTTTCTTGTTTAGGATTGTAAAGGAATGGATCCACTGAATAAATATTATAGGGGGAGGGGGAGTATACCGCTCTAACTAAAATTGTAACTCACTTAGAGATATGACCGCTGACCTAATTTATGCACTAAACCTTATTTGCGCACTATATTACATCTCATATTTGTGTTACAGCTTATATATTACGCGAAGCTTAGTTTTATTTAGTTTTTCCATTTTTCTATCACTGCTTTTCCTGCATTTCCAGCCTCTCTCTCTCTCATTCTCTCTCACTCTCTCTGTACATATATATATCTTTTTTTCTTTTTTTCGAATATTTAATGTTACAACCCAAAACTACGTGACCGGCACCCGGCACTCTACCCTTCCGAGCGTACCAAACCATATGCATGAAAATCAATTTAACTGCGGAAGCTTCTTGAAAATCATATACATTTTCAAGTTAAACGATATAATATTTTCCAATTCAAAATCACTCATGATGCCTTTTATGATAATAATAATAATGAGACTAAGTAAAATAAATAAATTTTATGTATGTCGTGTACAACCCTGAATACAATCTTTCACAACTATTTACAGAGCCTTTATACCAAAGAATAGAATTAAATACTTGGGCTAATACCCGATTAGCATAAATTAAGGAAACAACATGATAGCTACAAGAAAATAAGGGTGGTGCCTCACCATATACATCAGGAAGAGAGTCATCTGAGCCCTGACCGCATGCCACGTATCATACCTCATCCTGAAATATGTAAAGTAAGTAGGACTCTAGAGGGGCTTAAGGGCTGAGTACACCACAACGGTACTCAATAAATGTCATAGACTCTCTCTAACTTAAGTTCTTGGAACAAACTTTATAAAAAAATAATGCATCAATATTTGATATAAAGCGATAAGAAATTTTATCAATTCACGACCCTTGTCATTTTAAATAACAACTAAGTGAAATATAATCCACAATATAAACTTTTAAAAAAGATTTTGGATAAAATCATATAAAATTATTCCATTTGCTTTAAGTCATTGAAATCACTTTTTGCTACTCAGGCCTAAATATAAGAAAATCATCCTTACTTTTCACTGGGAGAGCACCATCATTGACATAAGAAGGTCAACTAGGTTATGTACCTAGCGGCAAATATCATATACTACTGTGAGCACGTGATTTTTGCCACGCTTAATTTATTCCTATAGATTCATTAGAATTAGAATGTTTTCTTATATTATTTGAATTTTTAGGAATTAACTGCATGATTTGTTTGAATTTTGTGTGCATTTTTAGTTGCTATAATTCATAAAAAATACAAAAATAGTATGTTTGTATTTAGAATTCGATTTATATCAAAACAAGAGACAAATAACAAAAGTAGTCCTTTTATCATGTTTTAATTCTACATTTTATATTTGTAGTTTAATTTTCTTTTAAGTTAGGAATTAGCAATTTTGGAAATTAATTAGTATAATTTTAGAGTCAATTTGGGTCTTTTATTTTTTAATATTACATTTAAAAAGGAAGAAAAAAAGCACAACAAATAAAAGAGATTGAGAATTTAAAAGATTAAAATAGGCTGGTGTGCAACTTGGGCCATTTCTAATTCCAACCCAATTCGAAACCCCAAAATTGAACCAAAATCAGCCCAAACTTGTCTCCTGCCCGGTCCAACCTTCCCCCATCCCAAAACGACGTCGTTTGGCTCTATTAAATCTGAGCCGTCGAGGATACATGATCCAACGGCTCAGAACTAGGTCAAAATTAATATAAAATGGTCAGATGCCTTACCCCCCCCCCCCAATCGTCGTCTCAGAACCCCTTACTATTACCACCGTCCTCCGTCGCCGACCGAAAATCGTCTCCGCCGGCGGCGATCAACCAAACGACTCCAAAAATACACCCCTGAACCTCCTCTTCCCCCTCATCTCGAATCCCACCATATTTTCCCTCAACTCCCCTCCCAGCTCCTCGAATCTTCAAAGTTAGTGTCGACGTCTCCGCCGTGTCCGGCGGCGATCACTCCAAATCAGTCCAAATTTACACCAAGGCTTCTCCTCACTCTTCTCCTTCCAAATCTACAGTCAATAAGCTTCAAATCTTCCTCAAACGTTTCGAATTTCAAATCGAACATTGACCTCAAAACCTTAATTTTTTAAATTCCGGAGTTCGTTCGATTTTGGACTGTAATAGTCCTTAATCTTGTGTTTCTCATGGAAATTCAAAGTAATCAGTGTTTAATCAATTAGAATAAGCATGCTTGTTTCCTGTGCTTGATTCAATTGTCAGCCTGATTGCAGGAGTTTGGGCTCGACTGTATTAACAGGCAGCCCAGATTTGGTTAGATTGAGTATCCGTTTGGGCCTGGGCCCAAGCTTGCGTTGGCCTGCCCTTTTGCATTAGTTGGGTACTGATTTCTCATATGAACTATGTGCAAGGTCCAAAAATGTTAAGGATTTCTTTTTCTTTTATAAATAAACAACAATAGAAAATTATAGTCGCTTTTAAGTTTGCCCTTTTAAAATAAAAATGAGACGAGCCTCACCGAATAAAAATACAAATTGCGGGGCCCTCAATAAATGGTTGATTAAAAATATTTTAGACTTCGGTATGGGTCGTTTAGCGAATTTCACGGCCTTCCCAAAAGATAATAACGCGTGAGACACTGTAGGCGCATTTTTAATAATTTACTTTCTTAAACTCGGGTACGCATTGATGCGACCCAAATCCAAATCTCAACGGAATCAGAGTGTGTTGACAACTACGGGTGCATTGATTGCGATGTGGTTCGAGACGTATTTTTGCGACGTTGCAATTCTTTTAAAATAATAATAAAAGCGGTTTACGAATAAAAAGCACATAAGCAATAACATGTTTTGAAATCAGATAAAATCAAATACAACAGTTAAGCGACCGTGCTAGAACCACGGAACCCGAAAATGCCTAACACCTTCTCCCAGTTAACAGAATTCCTTATCCGGATTTCTGGTTCGCAGACTGTAATACAGAGTCAGTTTTTCCTCGGTTCGAGATTAAACTGGTGACTTGGGACACCATTAATCTCCCAAGTGGCGACTCTGAATAATTAATAACTAAATCCTGTTCCGATTGTCCTTTAATTGGAAAAACTCATTTATGCCCTTGCGGGTATAGTGAAAAAGGAGGTGTGACAGTTCTGGCGACTCTGGTAGGGACAAGAACCCAGAATATTTTGTTCAGGGTTCAGAATTCGAGCTTAGATAAATTATTGTATTTGGTTATATCTGATTTTTCTACATGTTTCATGCTTAATGTGCTAAATATTTACCGCTTTGATATTATCTGAACTGTATATAAACTGTGCCGAAACCCTTCTTTTCTCACCTCCGGGGATGTGCTTACTGGTCGAGACTCCCTATTCTGTTAGTGTCAATACCTTGAAATAAGAAAGAGGCCGGACAAGTTACTAAGCCGGATGGCCTTTTGGTTCCCGGTACGTAGCCCCCTTCTCTACTCGAGTTGTCCGCTCGGGTACACAGTCTAGAACATATACCAAGATTTTGAACTTAGAATAACTTGACTTCATGTCGGATCCCTAGTAGGAGCGCTTATTTGCATCACGTGCATATGACTTAGGGGTCTCAACACAGGGGTTGGGTCCGTCTAGGACAAGTAACCGGATATGAAACGACCACCATAATGCATTTTACGTGTTGCATTTATTTGTCTCGGGTCCGCATGCTGACCGGCTTTTGAACATCGAGAATTTTATGAAATTGAGAAAAAGAGAGAAATAGCAATATAAAGAATTAATTGTTTAGTTTTAGAAAAAAATTGATGCCCGAATATTGTCGAAACTCTGCCGAAATTTTGAAAAAATAAAAAATAAAAAAGTTTTGTTTTTAATAGTTTGTTTTACTAAAAGCAAAGGAAAAATAGAAAAGGAGTCTTTATTTTTGGAAATTGTTCGCAGAAAAAAAAAAGAAAAAGAAAAAAATCTTTATTTTAGTTTGGGAAAAATATGTTGTTTTATTGTTTGTTGAAAATGAAAAAGGAGAAAAGAGAAAGAAAATATTGACAATGAAAAATAAAGAGCGTAAGGTGTGAAAATAAAGCGAGTGGGGCCTATTTATGTTTTTTTTTTTTTTTTACATTTTTGTATAGGAAAAGAAATATGAACAATCCAAAAGAATTTTTTTTTTTGCATTAGATCATTTTTCGAAAACCAAAAAAAGGGGAGAAAAGAAAATTCAAATAGATTTTGTATTTTTATCATTTTCAAGAAAAGACAAAAACATATGTTTAGTTGTTTTAATTTTCGCCCGTATCCAATTTGTCCGAACTACGCTGGTTTGATTCTCACCGGGTGTGGGATACGTAGACAACCCTCGACGGGTCCAACCATCCCTTTTCAAAAAATATAGCCACAAATGTTAAAATTTTCATTTTTTCATAAATAAATCGGGTGATGTCATTTTTGTCAAAAATAGCCGAATGTTCCCGAAGGAATGATGGAAGGTTGCTTTTGTAAGAACAACCACATTTGGTCATTTGTTAAAGATTTTGGTCGGTTAGCCAATGTAGCCTTAAAATCTTCACCCGAAGTGCTGAAAGGCCATATTTGCAAAACCAGATTTGTTTTTGAAATTAGGAATTTAAATGAAAAAATAGTGTCATTTTTGCTTTTAGGTCAAAATAAGTGATTAAATCACCTTAATAAATGTGCAGGATGAGCACGACTTAAAATGAACCTTTCTCAATCATGCATAAAATCCCTTTGGAGTTACGTCTGTGGTGGAACGATTTAGGAGGCGAAGGGCAAGATGAAATCGAGAAATATTTGAAAGGCCTTACCGGTCTGCTAGAGATTGTGCCTCGGGGAGATATTATCAGAGCACTAGTGACGTGTTGGGACCCGGCACATAACGTGTTCCATTTTTCAGACTTTGAGCTTACCCCAACATAAGAGGAAATAACTAGCTACATCGAAAAAGATGAGGTTCCTTTAAGGCATAAATACTTGGTTGCCCCGAGAACTGTAGCTATACACAGATTCTTAGACTCTCTAAAGATAATCAAGATAGTTCACAACACAGATTTGGCAAATGGCTTTTGCACCCCACATTTCATATACCACAGATATGGCAATATCGGGGGTTCAATAACCCTGAAAGCAAAATATATAGCAAAGGGAACCGCCAGAAATGTGAGGAGCATAGGAGTGTCGCTTTCATGGTGGTCTTTTTAGGTCTTCTAGTCTTCCCAAGAAAGGATGGTAACATCGACATAAAAATCGCGGGGGTTGTCAGCACTTTAATAACTCAAGCCAAAAGCACTTTGGCACCTATGATATTAGCCAACATTTTCCACGCTCTTACAGCCTGCAAGGCCGGGAAGGACTTCTTTGAGGGATGCAATCTACTGTTACAAATGTGGATGACTGAGCATTCGTGCCATCGTCCTCAGTTTTTGAGCTACGGGTCTCCAGAGAAAACCTGCATAGAAGAGTTTTACACAAGGACTAAAGGGGTCAATCTGCCGGAAGGATTCACGGGTTGGACAACATACTTTCGGTCCCTCACTGCTAGTCAAATAGAATGGACATTTGGATGGTTGCCCGTTGATGAAATCATATATATGCCAGCAGCAAGGCCGCATTTCCTCTTGATGGGTCTTAGAAGCATTCAGCCTTACGCCCCGTACCGGGTACTAAGACAACTCGGGAGATGCCAGATAGTGCCCAAGGACGATGATCTTAGTTTGCAAGTGGTTGAGATTGGCCCTGACGGCCAATTTCCTGAAGCAAAGGTTCGCCAGGTCTGGAGCGAATGTCAATATTTGACGGCGAGATCGAGCCAAAGGAGAAGTGTCACCTGATTATCATGCTAGGTATAGAAGGGACATGGCATTTGGAAGGCCGGCCAGAAGGCCTCACCTCCAGGAGTTTGCTGAATCGTCGCAAGAGAAGTGGGCCTGGTTAGACAAAGAAAAAGCGTACATGGCAAAAATCGGAGAGTTGGAAAAACAAGTCCAAGACCTTAGGTTTGAAAACAGCGTGCAAGCTGCGGCCGACGAGGGAGAGAAAAAGAGATTGGCTAAGGAGAATGAGGCCTTACGAGCCCAAATCCAAAAAATGAAAATGCTTGCCGAAAGTCCCGTCAGGAGCGCCAAGGACGCAAAAATTATAGAAAGCCTATGGCAAAGAGTTGATGACTACAGTTTTGATCTCAACAAAGCAAAAAATGAATTAGCCGGGTTTCGAAAGCAGTTGGTTAAAAACGCAGAGGAACGAGCCCACATGGTCAAGCAATTAAGGGAAGAATATGATAATGAGGTCGCAGGATTAAAGAAAAGGGCCATCACCGCAGAAAACAAAAGGATCAAACAGGCAAAAGAGTTCAAGGGTGAGAGGGAACACTGTTATACAGCAATAGCACAATTAGAAATGGACCTGCAACAACTCCAGGAGCGAAATCAGCAGACTTTGGAAGCCAGGTCCGAACAAATAGGGCGGTTGCTTCAGGAAAAAGGCATAATCAGAGAAATAATCCTAGCTATTGCTCAGTACATCACCAGAAAATGCCAAATGTGCGAGAATATGACTCAGACTACCTTCTTTGCCTCAGTGATGATATTTGTGAAACAGATAATGAGTGACCTAGATAGACTCCAAGGGGAACTTGCACATAGGCCCGCGGCGAGATCGAACGATGTCCCACGGGCACCAGGAGCTTTAATGTATTCATGAATTGTCATTAGAGTCTGTATTTTCTTTCACTAGAGTCTATCGGTTATCTGAGTCTGTACTTTCTTTTCAAGTCAGTCTGCATTTTCATTTTAAAGTAGAATAATTATTTTTGTAGCCCGTTTTGTTGGTTAAAGTTTGTTAGTTGTCTTCATGCGTCAGTCTCGAGTCCTTGTAATTGAAATGTTTGGCTATTATTAAAATTGAAAATTCCAAAAAATGTGGTCTATATTTACATTTATTGCATTTGATCTAATTTGGCATGGGCACGATGCATAGGCAATCCCTATAGGATCCGACCATAGCCATATGAAAGAGGAAAATACGGTGGGAATAAAAGCCAAAATGAAAAGAAGAGCGGAGCGATAAAAGAAAATGGGAGAGAAAAAGAGAAAAGATCCGCAACAAAGAAACAATGGCAAAATAAAAGAAACAAGGCAAGGATAAAAGAAAGATGTCACAGTCAAAGCCGGGATGACGCAAGCGGTCGAGAAAATACATGTTAGAAACCAATAACTGGCTAGGCGCATTCAAGCCCAAATGTGCGATTATCGATTTGATTATGCTCTAACCGCTAACAACGTTGTTGTTGATGATGAGTCCAGGCAAGTGGTTCAGTTGACTGGCATTCTGGCAACCCACCCATACAACACCCGCTCTAAAGATAAGTCAAAAATGGTCAATCAAGAGTTAGAAGCAAGCATCGTCGACCCATACAGGGAGGAAGAAGTTGTGGATGTCAACGCCATGAAAGAGGAGACGTATAAATTGAAGCAACAGATGGCCGAAATGTACCAAGCTTGGGCAAAAGGACACCATTACCAACTTAACCCTTCTAACCCTACCTACATCCCATCATTAGCTCAGCCACAAGATGCTCCTACAGTTAATTCTTCTCCGGCCTACCCTGCTTATCAGCAATACTACGCAACTACTTCCCAAACACCACCACCTCCCCCACCCAAGCAAATCACATGCCCTCCACCTCCAACCACTACCGTGTTTGTGGCTCCTCCACCTGCCACATTACAGAGATCTTCTAGTGAATCCCTGTTTCAAACCCAGGAAACCCACTATTACCCACCAGAACCCACTTTCAAACCACCAGAACCATATCCTTACACTCCCCGTCTTGATATCTCAGCTGAAGAAGAGAAGCCTCCTAAGAACCCTGAGCAGGAAGAAATGATACGAAAGGTGAAAAGCTTGGAACAATCGTTCAGAAATATGCAAGGACTAGGAGGACAGGTGAGTGTCGCTTATAAGGACTTGTGCTTGTTTCCTAACGTCCAATTGCCTGCGGGATTCAAGTTACCACAGTTTGATCTGTATGACGGACATGGTGACCCAGTAGCCCATCTTTGGGGATTTTGTAGCAAGATGAGAGGCACTGGGGGAAGGGATGAGTTATTAATGGCATACTTTAGTCAAAGTCTCGGTGCTGCTGCTTTGGAATGGTACACGCAGCAAGATTATGCTCGATGGTACAACTGGGACAATTTGGCCTAGGCATTTGCATGCCATTTTCAGTACAACTTAGAGATCGTCCCGGACCAGCTGTCATTGACCAAAATTGAGAAGAAGCCAGGGGAAAGCTTCAGAGAGTACGGTTTTCGGTAGAGAGGACAGGCCGCCAGAGTTGATCCTCCAATGAAGGAAGGCGAGATGGTCGATTATTTTCTACAGGCTCTGGAGCCTACTTATTATGGTCATCTGGTGTCGGTAGTTGGGAAAACTTTTAATGAGGTAGTGAAAATGGGAAGTATGGTGGAAGAAGGTCTTAAGACTAACAAAATTATGAGTTATTCGGCGATTAAAGCAAGTATCCAGGCCATCCAGAGCGACACTGGAGGGGTATTGGGCAAGAAGAAAAAAGAAGATGTTACAGTAGTGGAATCAAGAGCATGGTCCAGGGGTCCATCACCATATAATCACCAACCACACCCCTATCCCCAAACCTACCCACACAACCCATATGGCCCGCCACAACACTACTATCCACCTCCAGTCCTCCACTTCTCCGTCCACCATGACCAAACATACCCCCAACCTCAGACGCTATGGCGTGCACCCGCCCCACAAAATACCTACCATACTCAAAACACATATCCACCTCCGAGAGCCTACAAAAACCCCACTGGACCCGGTTTTCGATCCAACCTCGCTTCCAAGAATGACAGGCTACAGAAGAAGAAAATTTTCACACCATTGGGAGAATTCTACACCAACTTATACCACAGATTGAGACAATTGGGTATGTTAAGTCCAGTTGAACCCAAAATACCAAATCCTCCTCCAAGGAACCTGGACCATTCGGTGAATTGTGAGTATTGTCCGGGTGCCCCAGGGCATGATACAGAGAAGTGCTGGCATTTGAAAACGGCCATCCAGGAGCTCATTGATACTCGCCAGATTGAAGTACATGCTCCGGAGACGCCTAACATCACTCAGAATCCATTACCCACCCATCATGAGACTCATATGATCGAGTTAGTGCAAAAAGGGGAGTGCAAGAAGCCTTCACAGGCCATGATGATGATTAGGGCTTGTGAGAACAAAGCAAATGAGAAATTAATCGATGAAAAGGCATTGGTCACAGTAGAACAGATAGTAAGCAAACTAGCAATGACAATAAAACAAGAACTAGTTAAAGTACCAGGAGCAGTTGTCAAGCCCGTTGTGATTGTAAAGGGCATTCGTGCAAAGCCGGTTATCATCAAACCGGTGACTCAATTACCAGTGATCAGTGAAAAGGCCGTCCCATGGAACTATGACCGAGTGACTGTGACGTACAAGGGGAAAAAAAGTTAAAGAAGAAGTTTGTGAAACCCATGGACTGACTTGTTCAGGGAGATGCTTTGCCCCTGAAGAGCCGAGAAAGGTTAAAGCAGCCAAAGACAATCCAGCACCAGTAAAGAGGGTCGTAACTGAAGAAGAGGCTGAAGAATTCTTAAAGAAGATGAAGGCGCAAGATTATTCTATTGTAGAACAACTGAGGAAAACTGCAGCGCAGATTTCACTGCTGTCTCTATTGATTCGTTCAGACGAGCATCGCCAGGCGTTGATGAAGATTCTAAATGAAGCCCATGTTCCGGATAAGATCTCTATAAATCATCTGGAGAAGATAGCGAATATGATTTTCGAGGTCAACAGGGTTACATTTTCCGATGATGAGTTGCCTTTGGAGGGTACTGAGCATAATAGGGCACTGTGACCACAGTGAAGTGTGAAGACTCTGTGGTTACTCGAGTATTGATTGACAATGGGTCTAGCGCAAATATTTGCCCTCTCTCCACCCTAGAAAAGTTAAAAGTGGACAGTGAGAGAATCCAGAAGAATAGCGTCTGCTTGCGAGGATTTGATGGAGGGGGAAAGGACACGGTCGGGGACATCGTGTTAGAACTGACTATAGGACCGGTTGAATTCACAATGGAGTTCCAAGTGCTTGACGTGGCAGTCTCTTACAATCTTTTATTGGGTCGACCCTGGATTCATGCCGCAAAAGCTGTGCCGTCTACCCTGCATCAGATGGTCAAATTCGAATGGGACCGACAGGAAATTGTTGTGCATGGAGAGGATAGTTCATGTCATACCATTATGCCTTTCGATGAAGCTGAGGACAACAAAGGTTTATGGGTTTACCAAGTCTTGGATACAGTAGCAGTTGCCAAAATTCCGGAAGGTGAGTGTATTCCCAGGCCCAGAGTAGCTGTTGCATCTGTCATGGTGGCTTCATAAATGATAAAGAATGGATTTTTACGTAGAAAAGTTTGGGTGCCTCGTTACAGGGCATCATACAGCCGGTATCTCTTCCTGGAAACTTGGATACTTTTGGGTTAGGCTTTAAGCTCACTACTGCTGATATAAGGCGAGCTAAGCAGATGAAAAAAAAGCATGGACCCTTCCAAAACCCATACCCCGCCTATCCCGTTCCTTTGTCTGACCTGGTACTAAGAGGCGCCCAGTAACGGTAATGCTTCATTTTGTAATGATGGAACCCGACAAGGAGCTGATGGAAAGGTTTGAAAAACTGTTTGATGAGGTGAATATGGTGGACGCAGGCGAAGGTCCAAGCAAAGCAGATGTGCAGTTCGTGAGGGCCCGTGCCTAGCTTAATAATTAGGAAGCTACACCTCTTCCTACCCGGAGGGAGTCGTGGTAGTTTGTTTTGATTTTCCTTTTCAGTTTAATATGGATTATTTCCAAGGTTGTAATTCCGATGTTATGTTCTGTCCGTTTGGATGAGTTAAACTTTGTTATCTTACAATTTTAATGAAATGCAATTTCCTTTCTTTTTCATTCCTGATAGCCTTTATTTTGTCTTTCTTTTCTTTCTTGTACAATCCCTTTTATGCTGGTATCACTGATGTGTCATGCATGCAGAGTCTTTGGCCTAGTCTTGATTACCAATCTAACTCCGAAATAATAATACAAGAAATTGAGTGTGATGACGAGGTAGAATATGATGATGAGGAAGCCTTTGAATAAATCAATAAAGAATTAAGTCAATTTGAGGAAAAACCCAAACCTAACCTGAATGATACAAAGGCAATCAATTTAGGGGATCAGGAGAATGTTCTGGAAACAAAAATAAGTGTCCATTTGGAAGCTCCGCTCAGGGAAGAAATAATCAAAGCGTTGCTTGAGTACAAAGATATTTTCGCATGGTCATATGACGAAATGCCGGGTTTAAGTACCGACTTGGTGGTCCACAAATTGCCCACTGACCTCGCATTCCTTCCGGTCAAGCAAAAGCTGAGGAAATTTAAAACAGATATCAGTGTGAAGATCAAAGAAGAGGTTATCAAGCAGTTTGATGCGAAGGTCCTCTGGGTCACCCAGTATCCCACCTGGTTAGCTAATGTTGTGCCTGTGCCAAAGAAGGATGGGAAGACCAGAGTGTGCGTTGATTACCGTGATCTCAATAAGGCGAGTCCAAAAGACAATTTCCCACTGCCAAATATCCATATATTGATTGAAAACTGTGCCAAACATGAGATTGGTTCCTTCGTGGATTGTTATGCGGCTTATCACCAGATTTTGATGGATGAGGAAGATGCGGAAAAGACGGTATTCATCACGCCTTGGGGAACATATTGTTATAGGGTTATGCCATTTGGGTTGAATAACACAGGGGCAACATATATGAGGGCGATGACTACCATGTTCCATGATATGATACATGGGGAAATTGAAGTCTATGTAGATGACGTGATTATAAAGTCGAGAAAGTAGTGTGATCATGTCAAAGACCTGAGGAAGTTTTTCCAGAGACTCCGTAGGTACAACCTCAAACTTAATCCGGCGAAGTGTGCATTTGGAGTTCCATCGGGGAAGTTGTTGGGGTTTGTGGTAAGTCAACATGGTATTGAGTTAGACCCGTCCAAAATCAAAGCCATTCAGGAGTTACCACCGCCAAAAAGCAAGAAAGAGGTGATGAGTTTGCTCGGCAGGTTGAATTATATCAGCAGGTTCATTGCCCAGCTTACGACAACTTGCGAGCCTATCTTTAAGTTGCTAAAGAAAGATGATGCGGTCAGATGGATGGATGAATGTCAGGCAGCATTTGACAAGATTAAGGAGTATTTGGCCAGTCCACCTGTGTTGGTTCCGCCAGAGCCGGGAAGACCCTTGATCCTCTATCTGACAGTTTTGGATAACTCTTTTGGTTGCGTACTGGGGCAGCATGACGTCACGGGAAAGAAAAAGTAGGCGATTTACTACCTTAGCAAGAAGTTCACATCTTATGAGGTAAAGTACTCTCAGCTTGAGAGGACGTGTTGCGCATTGACCTGGGTAGCGCAGAAATTGAAACATTACTTGTCATCATATACCACCTATCTCATCTCGCGGTTGGATCCATTAAATTACATTTTTCAGAAGCCCATGCCTACAGGGAGGCTCGCGAAGTGGCAAATCTTGCTCACGGAATTTGACATTGTCTACGTGACCCGTACTACGATGAAAACACAGGCAGTGGCTGATCATCTAGCCGAGAACCCAGTTGATGATGAATATGAACCTTTGAAGACATACTTCCCTGATAAGGAGACAGTGCATATCGAGGAATCAGAACAAGATAAAAAATCGGGGTGGAAGTTGTTGTTTAATGGCCCTGCCAATACCAAAGGTGTTGGGATAAGAGCAGTACTTATTTATGAGACAGGGCAGCATTACCCTGTTATAGCTCAACTTCGCTTCTACTGCACCAATAACATGGCTGAATACGAGGCATGTATCTTGGGTTTGAGGTTGGCTATAGACATGGGTATCTAGGAGATCTTGGTTATGGGTGACTCGGATCTTCTGGTGCACCAGATTCAGGGAGAGTGGGAGATACGAGACTTGAAGCTCATACCTATCGACAGTGTTTGCACGAACTTTGTCAACTGTTTCAGTCAATAGATTTCAGGCACATTCCAAGGATTCATAATGAAGTTGCTGATGCTTTGGCCACTTTGGCATCGATGTTGCATCATCTAGATAAGGCGTGCATGGACCCGTTGCAGATTCAGGTTCGAGATCAGCATGCCTATTGTAACATGGTGGAGGAAGAGCTTGATGGTGAGCCGTGGTTTCATGATATCAAAGAATACCTCAGGATGGGAGCATATTCGGCACAGGCCACAGGGGATCAGAAGAGAGCCATTAGACGCTTGGCAAGCGGATTTTTCTTCAGTGGAGGAGTATTGTACAAAAGAACTCCAGATCTTGGTTTATTGAGGTGCATGGATGCTAAACAAGCTACAACTATCATGACCGAAGTACATGCTGGAGTTTGTGGACCTCATATGAGTGGATATGTATTGGCAAAGAAGATTCTCCGAGCATGTTATTATTGGCTTATTATGGAATGAGATTGTATCAATTTCGTGCGCAAGTGTCATCAATGCCAGGTACATGGAGATTTGATCCATTCTCCACCATCTAAGTTGCATACAATATTGGCACCATGGCCCTTCGTTGCTTGGGGGATGGATGTCATTGGGACGATCGAGCCAACGGCGTCTAATGGGCACAAGTTTATTCTAGTAGCCATTGATTACTTCACTAAGTGGGTTGAAGCAAAAACTTTCAAATCGGTGACCAAGAAGGCAGTGGTCGTTTTTGTGCATTCAAATATCATTTGTCGATTTGGATTCTCGAAAGTGATGATCACAGACAATGGTGCCAATCTCAACAGCCATCTGATGGCGGAGACATGTCAACAATTTAAGATCACACACCGCAATTCCACCCCATATCGTCCTAAGGAGAATGGAGCGGTCGAGGCAGCTAACAACAACATCAAGAAGATATTTCAGAAAATGGTGGAAGGGTCCAGGAAATGGCATGAGAAGTTACCTTTTGCCCTGTTAGGCTATCACACTACTATCTGCACTTCAGTAGGGGTGACTCCTTATTCATTGGTATATGGTACGGAGGCGGTAATACCTGCAGAGGTTGAAATACCATCCCTTCGGATTATCGCTGAAGCGAAAATTGACAATGATGAGTGGGTTAAAGCCCGCTTGGAACAATTGAGCTTGATTGATGAAAAGATATTGGCAGCAGTATGTCATGGACAATTATACCAATAGAGAATGGCAAGAGCATATAACAACAAAGTGCGTCCGCGGAAGTTTGAAGTAGGGCAATTGGTATTGAGACATATCCTACCTCACTGGGCTGAGGAAAAAGGAAAGTTCGCCCCCAACTGGCAGGGGCCATTTGTTGTAACCCGAGTGTTGTCCAATGGTGCATTGTATCTAACAGATGTGGAAGGGAAATGTGTAGAAATGGCTATCAACTCTGATGCAGTCAAACGATACTATGTATGATTTCTTTATCTAAATGTACCTAATTGTATTTGGCATGTTTTGATATTGATATGATGAAGGCATTTTGTTCTGCTATCCAAAAGAAAAGAAAAAAAAGAGAAAAGAAAAGAAATGAAAAGAAAAAGGAAAAGGAAAGATTGCAACAACGAAGTAATTTTATGACTTGAACTAAGTTTGACTTGATCCTGAAAGGGTACGTAGGCAGCTTCTTTCTGAGGTTCAGTCACACCAAAACAAAAATCCAAAAGTCCCCAAGAAAGAAACTGGGGCAGAAGCTGTGGTCGTTGTGAGAAATTTGATTCCGAAAGTTGTAATTTTGAGCCCATGTTGAATTATTTTGAGCCTATATACCCTTCTTTCTAAATCCGATCCAAAAGCCTGCATTACGGTCCAAAGAAAGACCTTCCGATCGATCTTCAAGGAATGCCAATACGAGCAGTTAAAGTGATTCATGTTGGGGGCAACACTCTGATACCAGGAGAGAAAGGAAAATGATGAAAATGAGAGAGTCTTATTGGTGAAAACCCTCACGGGCACCATAGGTCTACGTGAGTTGAGAGAAATAAAAATGAGAGAGTCTTACTGGTGAAAACCCTCAAGGGCACCATAGGGCGACGTGAGTTGAGAGAAATAAAAATGAGAGAGTCTTATCGGTGAAAGCCTTGACGGGCACCGTAAGGCGAAGGTGAGTTTTCAGATGGGCAAATGAAACAAGTCTGTGGTTGAAAGGTGCTCGAAACATGGTAAAACGAGGTTTGGGTTTTGGTGAACGTCAGGTTTTGAAAGTATGGAACAGCAAATATGGCAATTGAAAGTTGATTGGTTGGACAGACTAGGCTGGTTAATCCAAAATGCATGGCATGATCAATGGTACCAACCGTTCCACTCAGATAAGTCCTATCCTCCTCTCTTCATTACAAATCATCTGTTTTCAGAGTCTTTCTATCCTTAACCTTCGAGGTCATTACATTTCATTCTCTTGAAGTCTGTCTATAAGATGTTTCAGTGTTTGTTCTGTTCAAAAACAAGGGAAGGATGTCAAGGCTAACTACTAGCTTCCCAGTTGTACGGCACAACAGGATTGGAACATATCAAAAAAAAAGTAAGACATGAAGGACCAATGGAAGTCCCATCAGTGGGTTAATCAGATAACTATGGAGGAGAAGCAAAGTTTCAAAAAGAGGGGTCAGAAACACAAAAAAGCAATACGGGATAAAACATTTGGGTCATCAAAGTCAGGGTTTGAAAGTCAGTCAGGAAGTCGAGGCGTTTCAAAACGAGTCCAGGGAAACAAGTTGGAGCAGAGCCAGAAGCAGGAACGTACCCAACAAGAATGCCAGCAGCTAACCACCATTTTATATTAACAAATCTTTCTTTGATTGAGACAGGGCAGAAAATTTTCTTTGTCTATTTTGTTTCAATCAGGAGCCCACCTGGAGAACAAGGGAATACATTTCAAGTTCAGCAATCAGGAGCCCAACTGGAGAACAAGGGAATACATTTCAAAGTTTCAGCAGTCAGACACCCACCTGGAGAACAAGGGAAGTATAATGCACATTTTATCTTTCAAGTTTTAATATTTGGTAACATAACGCGCCCAGTCATCAAACTGGGGCAGAAAATTTTCTTTGTTTCGTCTGTTTTGTTGTAATCAGGAGCCCACCTGGAGAAAAAGGGAATACTTTTCAAGTTTCAATCGTCAGGCGCCCACCTGGAGAACAAGGGAATACGTTTCAAGTTTTAGTCGTCAGGGGCCCACCTGGAGAATAAGGGAAGTGCAATTCAAATTTTAGCTTTTAATTTTAATATTTGATAACTTGTTGTACCCAGTTACGAAACTGGGGTGGAAGAATTTTCTTTGTTTGTCTATTTTGTTGCAGGCAGGAGCCTACCTGGAGAACAAGGGAATACTTTTCAAAGTTCAGCAATCAGGAGCCCACCTGGAGAACAAGGGAATACATTTCAAGTTTCAGTTGTCAGGCGCCCACCTGGAGAACAAGGGAATACTTTTCAAGTTTCAGTCGTCAGGTGCCCACCTGGAGAACAAGGGAAGTACAATTCAAATTTTAGCTTTTAATCTTAATATTTGATAACATGATGTGCCCAGCCACCAAACTGGGGCAGAAAGTTTTCCTTGTTTGTCTATTTTGTTGCAGTCATGAGCCCACCTGGAGAACAAGGAAATACTTTTCAAGTGTCAGCAATCAGGAGCCCACCTGGAGAATAGAGGCATATATTTTAAATTTCAGTAATCAAGCATCACTCGAAGGAATGGCAGAACATCTCCGATCACAATGCAAGGCAACACCGCAAGAATTCCATCGGAAGATTACAAGTTCAAGGCAACACAAAAGCAAGTTTGAAGACATAGATATGACCCTTGTGTAATTCATAGATCATAGCTTAGGCTAGCTTCTTTTTATTTTGACACGGTGTAATAAGGAGGTCAGCGAGCAGTAGCAGTAGCAACAACAGTGAAATCACAGCTCCTGGTAGTCCCAGCTACCAAACCTTTCCGAACTACACTAATCTGATTCCTTTTTAGCCAAGAATATGTAGGCAACCTTTGAAGCAAGGTTCGGTCAGACGATTTTCAAAATGCTTCTAATGGAGTGCCGAGCAGGCAAAAATCTCTCATAGTTGCTCATTTATCTTTGCCCGAAAATCCTTCGTGTCTCCAAGCAAAGAGGGACAACTGTGAGCACGTGATTTTTACCACGCTTGATTTACTCCTATAGGTTCATTAGAGTTATAATGTTTTCTTATATTATTTGAATTTTTAGGAATTAACTGCATGATTTGTTTGCATTTTGTGTACATTTTTAGTTGCTATAATTCATAAAAAATACAAAAATAGTATGTTTGTATTTAGAATTCGATTTTATAACAAGAGAAAAATAACAAAAGTAGTCCTTTTATCATGTTTTAATTCTACATTTTACATTTGTAGTTTAATTTTCTTTTAAGTTAGGAATTAGTAATTTTGGAAATTAATTAGTATAATTTTAGAGTCAATTTGGGTCTTTTATTTTTTAACATTACATTTAAAAAGGAAGAAAAGAAGCACAACAAATAAAAGAGGTTGAGAATTTAAAAGATTAAAATAGGCTGGTGTGCAACTTGGGCCATTTCTAATTCCAGCCCAATTCGAAACCCCAAAATCGGACCAAAATCAGCCCAAATTTGTCTCCTGCCCGGTCCAACCTTCCCCCCATCCCAAAACGACGTCGTTTGGCTCTATTAAATCTGAGTCATCGAGGATACATGATCCAACGGCTCAGAACTAGGTCAAAATTAATATAAAATGGTCAGATGCCTTACCCCCCCCCCCCAATCGTCGTCTCAGAACCCCTTACTATTACCACCGTCCTCCGTCGCCGACCGAAAATCGTCTCCGCCGGCGGCGATCAACCAAACGACTCCAAAAATACACCCCTGAACCTCCTCTTCCCCCTCATCTCGAATCCCACCATATTTTCCCTCAACTCCCCTCCCAGCTCCTCGAATCTTCAAAGTTATTGTCGATGTCTCCGCCGTGTCCGACGACGGTCACTCCAAATTAGTCCAAATTTACACCAAGGCTTCTCCTCACTCTTCTCCTTCCAAATCTACAGTCAGTAAGCTTCAGATCTTCCTCATACGTTTCGAATTTCAAATCGAACATTGACCTCAAAACCCTAATTTTTCAAATTCCGGAGTTCGTTCGATTTTGGATTGTAATAGTCCTTAATCTTGTGTTTCTCATGGAAACACACGATTGAGGACAGTTTCAGTCCGGATTTTGCAAAAAGTTTGGCCGTAATCCCTTTCAGTTGATTAATTAAGGTATTTCTCTCATTTTTCTTATCTTAATCCTGTTTTTAGTATTTGTTTAGCCAAATTAGTAGGTTTTCTTAGTAATTTTCTATTTTTATCTTCTTCTGATACTGACTTAGTTATGTTTTAATGTTTTAGTGATTTTGATATTAGTTTAACCTTTAGTTCGAATATGTTTGGATTTAGTGTTTATTTTTATAGGTTTTAATTTCTCCAATTAGTATTCAATTTTAATTTTTTTTGTTGTTATTAGTTTTGTTAATCACTGATCCCCTGTCTATTATTATCTAGTTTTCACTTAGTTCTAATTTGTTTTGGTTATAGCTGCTAGAGTTTAATTAGGATTAGTAATTGCAGGGGGATTTCAGGGGTAGTTTGGGCATAGGAAAGGGTAATTTTATTAAGATTGGTAAATTCAAAACTAAGGTAAGGGTAATATAGGTATTGTATAGCCAAAAGAACACCCTAGGGCCTTATAGAATAGGACTTTAGTGTAGATTTTAATAAACTTAGGGCAGTAACTTGAGAAACAAGTTAGAAAGCGAAGGTTTAATAGGTAAAATCTGAAATTAAAAGAGGAAAAAAATGTGTGAAAACTCCCAGAACCTTCTGCCCCATTCTTTGCCTATAAAAAGCACCCCTAATGCCTTCTTTAACAAGTTTTGAACCCTCTAAAATCCCCCCCAAAAGACTCTTTGCTGCAGATCTGAATATTCCAATTCTAGATTTAGTTTTTTCAAAAATAAAAAAAATAAAAAATAGTAGAAAAACCTTCAAAACATAAAAATAGAACCGCTCTATTAGAGAATTCAAGCTAACTTCAATTTTCAATTATTGATTTCCAGTTTCTTAGTTCCATATTTGGGTTCTGAAGCTTCAGTGGTTCCTGGGTCATTTTTGAGTGGTTTTGGGTTGTATGAGGCTGGATTTTGGTTGTTTTTACTAGTGTTATTCTTCTTCTGTTCATCACTGGGTGGCTGTGATTGTTTAAGTTGGAAATTGATCAGTTTATCTGGAATTTGACTACTGATCTGTTGTTGCATCTGTCACTGTTGCTGACCTCTACTTTATTTTCGTTTTTGTTCTAAATACCAGGTACACAACTTTGTCCTTGAGGATTATGAACTGAAGAATGAATTTATGTGACAATTGAAGCATGAAATTTGATTTAGTTTCAACTTTTGAATTGTGTATTCAAACCTTGATTTGTTATTATGTTCATTGGACTGCAATTGAATGCCTTGGACTGTTATTTGGACTCTCAAATTGTAGTAATAGATCAAACTCTATAACTGTGTACTCATTGAGATTTGAATAACTTGAAATATTTTACAAACTGCATTCAGTGGACCGTGAGCTGTAATTCTAAAATCTTTATCAATGTATTTGTTAGCTTGAACACTGTTCGAAGGCCAGTTAAAATGATCTCACGTACACAGTTCAATCGATAGGTAACAGCTTAACGTTAAACGCTCCATTATTTCGGCCGTTCGTATTTCAGGCAGTGATTGTTCTGTTTCCATTAAGTTGTTCGACAAACTGGACCAAGTATCAGCCTAATTGCCCACATACATGTTCATGAGATATTCAGGAATTAACTAATAGACAAAAAAAAAGAATGACAATCTGAGTTGGGGAATAGAAATTCAAAGTAATCAGTGTTTAGTCAATTAGAATAAGCATGCTTGTTTCCTGCGCTTGATTCAATTGTCAGCCTGATTGCAGGAGTTTGGGCTCGACTGCATTAACAGGCAGCCCAGATTTGGTTAGATTGAGTATCCGTTTGGGTCTGGGCCCAGGCTTGCGTTTGGCTTGCCCTTTTGAATTAATTGGGTACTGATTTCTCATATGGACTGTGTGCAAGGGCCAAAAATGTTAAGGATTTCTTTTTCTTTTAGAAATAAACAATAATAGAAAATCATAGTCGCTTTTAAGTTTGCCCTTTTAAAATAAAAATGAGACGAGCCTCGCCGAATAAAAATACAAATTGTGGGGCCCTCAATAAATGGTTGATTAAAAATATTTCAGACTTCGGGATGGGTCATTTAGCGAATTTCACGGCCTTCCCAAAATATAATAACGCGTTAGACACTTTAGACGCGTTTTTAATAATTTACTTTCTTAAAATCGGGTGCGCATTGATGCGACCCAAATCCAAATCTCAACGGAATCAAAGTGTGTTGACAACTACGGGTGCATTGATTGCGACGTGGTTCAAGACGCATTTTTGCGACGTTGCAATTCTTTTAAAATAATAATAAAAGTGGTTTACGAATAAAAAGCACATAAGCAAGAACATGTTTTGAAATCAGATAAAATCAAATACAACAGTTAAGCGACCGTGCTAGAACCACGGAACCCGGAAATGCCTAACACCTTCTCCAGGGTTAACAGAATTTCTTATCCGGATTTCTGGTTCGCAGACTGTAATACAGAGTTAGTATTTTCCTCGGTTCGGGATTAAACCGGTGACTTGGGATACCATTAATCTCCTAAGTGGTGACTCTGAATAATTAATAACTAAATTCCGTTCCGATTGTCCTTTAATTGAAAAAACTCCTTTATGCCCTTGCAGGTATAGTGAAAAAGGAGGTGTGACAACTACTTGCTCAGGTCATCTCGTGTAGTACTGTATGATTCGATTCAGCCATGCTAATAATAACACAAAATAGTATTTTCTCGAGGGAGAGCACTCTGTCGTAGTCTATACCACAAAGTGGCCATGTACGCTTACACCGACACATGTAGTTTCAATGCAATGAACACGATATATCTGAAGCCAATTTCGGTAAACAAAAGTAGCTCCCAAAATATTTGATACTTCAAAAATAAATTTATAGCATAGTAGCGTCAAAGGATATATTTTTATCAAATTATAGCATTTACAGAAATCTAAATCATTTGAACAAAATTTAAATAAATAACCTTTTACATGTTAAAGTCTTTAGCAATTTAACATCAATCTTTAAAAGATACTACAAATGTTATTTTGTTCTTCAATTTCCAAAAGAAATACTTTCCATGAAAACTTATCTTTAGCACTCAAAATGTGTACTCTTGTCAATTCGTAAGTTTTGACAAAAACTTATACTAACATTCATTTATCTCGAGTGTCATTTTGCCAACAAGATTTAAAATGAAATTTTATTATACAACATGACACTACATATGCAACATAATACGTTAATGCATGGAGACATCCCTACTTGTTTGTCCCCACAAGCACGAAAGCATATTTGCAAACAACTTAAGTATTAACTCAAAACATGCTTTTAGAGAAAGTCCCTCAATAAGAGTAAGTTTGAATCAACTTACGTCGCTTTTGCTTTATTAACATTCACAATCTTTCAATTCTCCTCCATCACCCCAATGTTGATTAAAATGCTCAAAATCACCAACAAGCCAATATCTACAATTAGATATCCTAATTATATCAAAATATGACCTAAGATATTGATCAACATCCATATATGACTCATAAGTGTGGTACAAGCCTCCAACAAATCAAATCGCCAACTAGTTTTACATACTAGACAATTCAACTTCATTCTTATGTTTAATACCCATTCAAAGTCATTAATGATACTACATCAATTATCTATTGCCACCAAGTTACTATTCATTGTCTTCCATAATCAACACTTGCAAAATATACAATTCGGGTGATTATTTAGTTGATCACTTTCATCTTTTGCTAACAGATAATTCCATAGGTTCATTGTATTCATAAATTTCATCGCCAGGATTACTATTTCATCTTCTCTCTTATTTTCTCAAAAATATTATTCATGCCATGAACTAGAGTTTATAATCCAATATTTCCGTCACGACCCAAGTTCACCCTCCGTGAACAGTCGTGACGGCACCTAGTCTCTACGACTAGATAAGCCTAATAAATTGCAGAAAAAGAAACAACTAAATAAAACTAGCCAAAAATATAGAATTTATACAATACAAACTCTTAAAATGAAACTACATTTCCCAAAACCCGAAATCTCATGAAATCGCAAGCTGCGAAATAACTTCAGTGTTCTAACTCCAGAGTGTCTAAACAAAAGAAATATAAAAGGGCTAATGCTATGAGAGAAAATGAAAAGGGACTCCTCGGTCTGCAGAAGCGGTAAACATACCTCGAAGTCTCTGATGGATCACCTCGCCTCAAGGATAGTAGGATTGAGTCGAAGTATCTAGATCTGCACATAAAAAAACATGTGCGGGAAGGGCATGCATACACCACAACGATACTTAGTAAGTGTCAAGTCTAACATCGGTCGAGTAGTGATAAGGAATGTCAGGGCCCTACTGATTTTAGCTAAAAAACGAGGCAAAACATTATAGAATACGACAATATAATTAAATGCTCACAGTATGAAGTAACATATGATGATAAGAGTAATAACAAATACCACAGAAAAACGTTATAAAAAGAATACAACTCAACACAGAGGTAGCAACCGGGGATCTACCTAGATACCGTCCTGTAGCCCCCAAATGTAAATATCCAGCGAACCGGGGATCTACCAGGATACCATCCTGTAGTCCGCAAATGTAAATGTCTAGCAAGCCGGGGGTCTACCAGGATACCGTCCTGTAGCCCCCAAATGTAAATGTCTAGTGGATCTCCAGGGTATCGTCCCGTAGTCCAACTCATAGTGCACTGGGGATCTACCGAAATCTAGATCTGTAGTACCCAAATAAGAGGCAAAGAGGGGAGGGGTCTGCCGGGATATCGCCTGTAGTCCCAAAGTAAACACACAGCAGCAACACGAAGAATATTCAATTCAAACCAATTTCATAACAAGGTAAAACAGGTTTTTCGAATCTAGCAGGCTGCATAGAATTTAAATAAAACAGTTTGAGCAAGTAAAGCGATTAAGTCAATTAGACATGCTTCCCTAAGCTAACAGTAGGCTTAAACTACAAGTAGTATCAACAGGAAAATGAATCACAATTATAGTTACTTAATGAAAACGGGTTTTTAACAATTAGCAAAAGTACGCACTCGTCACCTCACCTACAAGACATTTCAAATATTAACAATACCAAATCCTAATGGGAGTTCCCCCACACAAGGTTAGGCAAGCCACTTACCTCGAACCGGCTCAAAATCAACCCAAAACCACGCTCTTGCCACGAGTACTCTACTCCAAATGACACAAATCTATTCAAATCATTTGCATAATGTAAATTGCGCTTCAAGTAGCTAATTCAACAAATTAATTCTAAGCTAATATGCAAAATTAGGGAAAGTGACCAAAATGCCCCTCGGGTCCACTTCTCGAAATCGGGTAAAATTTACAAATTCAGAATTCTCACACCCTCACGAGTTCATTCATACCAAAATTACCAAAATTGAACCTCAGTTGGTCCCTCAAATCACCACACAGATCTCTCCAATTAACCAAACCCTAACCCTCAATTTACCACTGATTTTCCTTCAAGTTTCTTGCTTAAAATGATAAAAATCACTTCAATAAAAAGCTTAGGAACCAAGGACCTTACCTCAATGAATACCTCTGAAAATCTCCCTTGAAATTGCTCCCAAAAGCTCCACCCCGAATTGAAATATTGAGAAAAATGACCAAAAATTACGAAGGAAGTTTTTTATGCTTTCTGACCCAGGCTTTTCGCACCTGCGGTCCCTACACCTCACCCGCGGTACCGCATATGTGTTTTTCACTTAGAAGCCCATTTTCGCATCTACAACAAAACGCCCGCACCTGCGATAGCGCAGGTGCACTCCAGTAGCCACTTCTGCGGTTCCTCACGACTCACCTCTTGGCCACTTCTGTGGCTTGATTCCGCATCTACAAGAGTAGCACCTGCGGCCTCCCAATCGCAAATGCGGTTATGACAATAGCCATAAACTTTAACTGTAACTCCAAATTCCCCGAGACTCTAAATAAATCTACTCGGCAACTCACAACAGCAGAAAAAACATAGGGAAAGCAGTTAATAGGGGATCAGAGCGTAAATTCTTAAAATGACCGTTCGGGTCATTACACTTTCAAACATTAAAATTTGTAACAAATACTTCTAATACTCATAATAAACGGGTTCGAAGCATTGAAATCACCTCTAGTAGCTCCATCTTGAAAAATCGCAACTTTGGTGATTTTAGTGTTCTTGAGAATTTGATGATAAAACCTAGTATTTGGATGCAAGAATGATGTTAAAACTCATGTATACTGAGTAATAATCAATCCTAAACATCATTAACAACTTATGTTAGTTGATTGACTTGATTTGAGTTCAAAATTGCCCCTTCACCTCAAGAACCCTAACCCCCAAATACACAAAATACTATCATCCCCGACCTTGTATTTATAGGCCTAGATTTATAGGTTTCGAATGCGGCCTCGGATGCTTCGCATCTTCAGTTCACTCCTCTTCGAAGCTCGTATGCAGACCTGAATGCTTTGGCCGAACTTCACTACCAGCCATTCTTTCGGATGCGGCCTTGAATGCGAAGCATCCGCATATTCCTCTGTCTATCTTTGGTAATTTCGTTATAACTTCTTGTAGGAATGTCCAAATGATAAACAATTTGAATAGTTAGAAACTAGAGTCGAAGATATTTCATTTGATAGGTTGTCCATTACATAAATCCTTATATACATGTATATATGCTCGTCCAAAGTTTGGTCTTGTGCTTGCTCATTTGGAACTTTAGTCTATTAAGTAATTTCCAACTTGGCTTAGACTTAGGGCTTTACATAGACCCCACATCACTTATAATATGTCTCATACAGTTATTATCATATCCAAATTAATATCCATTATATTAATAGTCATCGTCTGCAAACAAAATAATATAATTAGCACACATCAACTTTCTTAATAGTGCCTAAGTACTTGAAATTTTTCGGGGTGCTACATTTTCCCCCACTTACGAACATTCATCCTCGAATATTTTACAAGTCACTTCTAAGAATAGAGTTACTATCCTTTACCTCCAACCATTATGCATAGGCACTTATGACTAAATGGGTCTTATACTTTCTTTCCAAAATCTCAACTTATATATGGTCCTCAAAATTTGGCAATATTTACAAATTTTAAAAAATTGTCAGAGTTTCTCCTATAACTAGGACTATCAAAAACTTTAACCTATCCAGAGCAAGCCCCCACAGGGGAACCATTAATAATATCGCTCAACAACCAACAATACATAATATAATGTGCCATCTTGACCCCACTCGGACGTACATTTACCATAAGTGCACCAAATGTAAATCTTTAAAACTTTTAAATTGTAACATATATAAATACCATTCAATATCAATAACTGCTACTATACATAACTGTCATATCACTATCATACATGCCTGCATCTTCTTTAGTCATGCATACATCACGTTGTACCTAAAGTATCTTCAAATAAATCAAAAATCTCTTTGTGATTGGACTTCCTTAATAAACAATAACTTATTTTCATGCCCCCTTAATTTCTTAGCTTGCTTATGGCAATATCTCATAATTTATGAGATTGAAGTTATACTGACCGCTTGGTATCAGCAAAACTTGTTCATTACGACTCGTAGTCTTGGATTTTCTTTTTTAAACAGTACTTTCAAATAACTCTGATGCCTTTCACGCTTCTTGTTTCCATACATGATTTTTCCCACTTAGGACTCTTGATGTCCTATAATTCACATAATTAAGCTTTTGACTGATTTTGAGCCATTCGGAGGTCGCTATGCGTGAGATGCCATTCTTGGAGCACCACTTGGCTTGCTTGATATTTGGAATTGGTCTGTTTGAGATAAGTAACTATTCTAAGCTTAGTACTGAGGGTATAAACCCCGAATTATGTGTTATGTGATTGATGCTGAGGTGAGGCACATGCTAGGTGACGGGCGTGTGAGCATGCACCGTATGAATTATGACTCTGTTATTTCTAGGGTATTGAATAGTGACCCTATTTTGTTGATACATGTGTTTTCACCATGTGATTAAGTGACTGAGATGTCAATCATACTAGATATCATGTTTAGGCTTTATGTTGATATTGTTAGGACCTATAGTGGTAGTTTCTTGTTGTCATCTTACTGATTTCATTGATATTTCCTACTCAGTCATATTCATTCATTCATATAATATCTCAGTCTCAGTTGTTGTTTATTGATACATCATATTATTGTTGTCGGGCTAGTTTCATGATATTGTGAGCCCGTGAGTGAGATTGGAGAGATTGATGACTGAATGAGGTCGAGGGCATGAGCGAGAGTGATAATATGGGATCGGGTTGCATGCCACAGCATGTTATATTGATTACACTTTTGGGATCAGGCTGCATGCCGTGGTGCTATAGCGCTTGTGTTGAAGGAGCCCCTCTGGAGTCTGCACACCCCAGTGAGCGCAGTCGACTATATATATGTATATGGATCGGGTTGCACGCCGCAGCGAGCCTTATGGCTATATATATATATATATATATATATATATATATATATATATATATATATATATATATATATATATATATATATATATATATATATATATATATATATAAATATATATATAGAGAGAGAGAGAGAGAGAGAGAGAGAGAGAGAGAGAGAGAGAGAGAGATTGGGTTGGAGCCTAGAAAACTACGTCTGATCACACTCTTTTTTATGGAAAACTTTTAATTTTAGTATCATTATGTATATGTTTTAACTTATTCTTCACTTTTATTCTTACAGGTTGTTTGGATGGTTGTTCCTTATTGTATCGTATCGTATTGTTACGTTACTTTACTTACGACATTTGTATTGGTTGTTACTTAAATTTTATTGTATCGCATTATTAAATTTGTTTTTATGTAACGACGAAATATGCCACTTTATGTAACGATCGATTTGGTGTGGTTGTGTCTTATCTTGTCTTTTCATATAATAAATTTCTATTGTATCATAATTTTTTCTTATAATATTGCAAGTTTATTTTTTATATTGCTGGTGTGTGATATCACAAAATAATAACAAATGATAAAATTTATTCAAACATTATATTCATCAAATGATACGTTACAATACAATATGATACAATATATTATGAAACAATGGGTAACAATCATCCAAATAAGCTGTTATTTGGTAATAATAATAATAATATTAGTTGCCAAACATGGGTAACATACATTGCAAAACATGTTTTACAAGTTATTGCAAAACATGTAATAGTTATTATCATTGCAAAACGTAGGTACCAAACACTATGATTTACAAGTTATTCTCTATCGAAAAAATTCACATAGACTGTCTTCATATTCTCTAAAGTCATGTCCTAGTTGCTTTTCTGGAGTTTCATAACTGCTATATTGTTTCCACTTTCCATGAGCCCAAAAATTTGCAGCCAGTTCTCTCCTAAATGTCAACACATAACTTTAATTGAATTTGAAGACATCTTCTTTATTCAACCGCATATCAAAGAACTTAAGAGCAAATATGCCACAATCAACACTACAAAAAGAACATGAAAAAAAATTGAAGAATAGTTAACACAAGAAGGAAAAATAATAAACATAAGATGCATGGTAAACATATGCCAAACACGTACTTGTTATCCTGTAGGAGTCATCCACTTAATTTCAAAAATTTTCACAGGATTTTCCCCATAAATTTTATTATGTGTGCCAAAGTCCAAGCATTTGAGATAGTGTGGGATCAATCGGGCATAATTTTGGACATGTTCAACCGCACGCTCATATGGTGTATTGCTCATGAAATTATACACACATATAGTTTTATCTTTAAAAAGTAGAATTCCAAAAAAGTAGTGCATAGATCTCTGGCCCGACCTAAGCTTAAGGTGAAATGGAAAGAATACTTTTTCGGCAGATCCCCATGTTATACCACATGAAAGGTCAACACCTCTTACATAGTTGGCCATATTTTCTCCAGTTGATTTTTCAATAAGCCAAGTAAACTTGGTAAGGTCATCAGTTTCCACTTCTTCTTCGTAATCCTCACATTATTTTTTAGCAGTCCTCTTTCTCTCTGATTTGCTCTTTTTCCCTTCTATTTTTTCTCCTACTTTCTCCTTCCTTCCTTATTCTAATTTTCTTCTTCTATTCATTTGAAGGATGAACACTAGCCAACTTAGTCATATACTGATCAAAAATTATTTTGTTACTGCACATCTTAGTTTTGGATAACTTGGAAGGTGATAGCAATATTTTTTGCGCAAGAAATATACGCCCACTTTAATATGCTGCAAATGAACAACAACAAAAGAAATATGTGAAATTAAAAACTTCAGCATGCATAAGTATGAAGTTTAGCAAAAATCGCATTACAAAACTACAAACTGCATGACAAAAACTTAAGCACATTCAGTATAAAGTGTTAGAAAATAACCTAAAAAACTTCAGTATGTTTGATTTAAAGTCTAGAAAGAAAAAACTGGAGACTTCATGTCAAAAACTTCAGCAAGTTTAGTATGAAGTTTTAGCAAATAAGCTAAACAACTTCAGCTGTTTGACCATGCATAAAACTGAAGTTTACCAAATTACAGTACAAAAACTTTAAAACAAAAATAAGCTGAAGTTTTGGGAAATACAAATAATAACTCATTTCATCTTAAAGATCAGAGGTAGGATCCACAAGCTCGGTAAAGAATGACTTTGGAATATCAGTTCCAGTTAATCTGAATGGCTTGGAATTATATTCATCGTCATTCGTCTTCAACCAGCCTATAAATCTTTGCATCAATCCACTGTCTTGATTAACATAATGGAAGGGACATCTTCGTATAGTCTTTCCTACTTTCCAATCTTTCCCCTTTTGCTTTTGTTTAGGAATAACGTAAGGAGATTTCAACCAAATACTCTCCATACGAATGTTTTTCCTTATTTTATCTGGCTTGCTTTTTGTTTGCTCTTCCCGCTGTTCCGTCACAACTAACTGTTAATGTTCAGCAGTAGGGAGAAAATCCACAGCCACGGTGGCAAACACTTGACCAACTTCTTGATGTTCACAATGTTCTTGTCTCTCTTCACCAACAACAACAGCAGCAGAATTACCTTTTGAACCAATCCCTTCTGTACTACCCAACGAAAATGAACATAACTTAAAGTTGGGCATATCACTGGTGTCACACAAAACATTAGGAGAACTGGACATCTTCCTTCTCTTAGGATTTGGAAGAAGTTGTGATGCATAAGATGAGATGTGCAAAACCAAGGAGAATATATACATAAATACAACTGATACAAAACACACATTAGGCAAAAAAATACCTTGTAATCGAATTGCAGAACATAACTACCTGGCCTAAGTGTTGCGACACAGATTGTGTTTGCATTCTAACGGATCCACTTCCATTACCTTCAGATACGCCTATATCTTCATGCAAACAAAAAACTTAATAATACTGATTAAATTTTAAAATAATACAAACACACTTCACACCTGTCTGTAAGCCAACATGTGTGAATATATGTATTTCTCCTTTTCCATATCGCCGAATGAGCTCACCAATTTCTTTTTCAGTTGCATCGAGTCTTTCTGAATAATCATAAAAAAGAATAAAAAAAGAAAAGAAAGTATGTAAAATTTTAAACTGAAAATATATGCTTGGATCAAATGTAATAAATTTGTGATCTATAGGATACCATGACGTTTGTCTTCCATTGTAATTTCGCCAGACTGCATGCCTTTGTCGATCTCAGCAGCTCCTGCTTCATTCATTGTGCAGCAACGTCGAGGAGCATCAAAGTATTCTCTAGAAGGATTTTCTCAACTTTATCTTCATGCAATGCACCATCATCAGAGAGTTTTTGAGTTGAGTCAATCGAAGCACGACTATTTTCAACTTCTACTGCATATTGATAATGAGGGTGGAGGAATCAATGATATATATATATATAAAATTTTCCTGCGTCTCTACACCTAAAATTTCTTGGCAAATAGCTAATGCGTCCGCAAACGGATTACCTTTTCCAATAGTGGTACACACATCACTCGGTGTCAGTTCTTTAGTACCAACAAGTTCAATATCTCCATCGCCACACACATTGCCTTTAAGAGGGTATGTGAGACTTTTTGTTCGGTTGTCTGAAGAGGGTATACAAGACTTTTGTCTGAAGATATCCTCCATCTAGGCAAATAAGCCTTAGATCCCAGTTCCAACATCCGGAATTCTCTACCAAGCCCGCTTCCAACATATGAATGTCGTATCAATAACCATACGCTGCACCAGAACATAACTGCACACCCTTGCTGAATTCACACTATGCACCACATCATTCACAAGACCATAATAACACTCTCTGATCATAATAGCGGACATTTCCCGAATTTGATGCTCACAATGCACCCCATGACATATATAAGTCCTGTTCCAACTCTCGCAATGCCGCCACAACAGAAGAGATGTGTAGGAATTCATAACCAACTGCGGAGTCAACAAATCATTGAGTCTATACTCCTGGCAAGAACCATTACCTCATTCTGAACCAAATAATAATATTTTCTCTTTGATATACTTCATATAGTCCGATCGTACTAATCCTAGATCCAATAATCTCGTCTTACCCAGTACGAGTTGCTCAGGCAACAAGTCACCCCAGACATGACCAAAAAGTCTCTTGGCAAATAGCTACTGCATCTAGATAAGTAGGTTTTCCTTTGAACTTTCTGTAGTGAACTTATGTTGGATAGACTCGATAAATCAGTAGATTTGATATCTTTGAACCGTCGAACTTTGGTGTATACCTAGACCACCATAAGTCACACAACCAACCCTTAACCGTCTTTGGTTCTCATTGTTGTGTTCGTTTTATCCATGAACACCATGTGGTTTCATAAGTGCATAGAGAACTGGCCTTGCAAAATTCTCCTTGAAGCGGCTAACACTTCACAGTTATATAGGTGATTCCTAAATGTGTCATCCCATAGATACACTATTTGATATACACCGCATCAAATTTAGAAATTATTAAAAAGCCTTAATGTTTTATCATTGGTATTGAACACTGTCTCATCACGAGAATGGACCAAAAGTTTAGTTAACAATATTAACCGTCATTAATGACTTTATTTGATCTCATTGAACCTAGATCTAGGGATTTCCAGTCTTCTAGGTAGAGTTACCGCTGCAATGACTTGTTCTCGGCCATAGTCCCATTCCCCTTGATAATTTCTCAACTACCTCTCTAGTTAGGCCTTTTGTAAGTGGATCTAACACGTTATCACTTTACTTTACATATTCAATCATGAAAATTCCTCTAGAGAGTAATTTCCCAACGGTTTTTTGTCTTGGTCGTATATGACGAGATTTACCATTATACATATCGCTACCAGCCCTTCCAATTGCCGCTTGACTATCGCAATGTATGCACATTGATGCTAACGATTTGGGCCAAAATTGAATGTCTTCCAAGAAATTCTGGAGCCATTCAGCTTCTTCACCGATTTTATCTAAGGCTATGAATTCAGCCTCTATTGTAGAGCGGGCAATACAAGTTTGTTTGGACGACTTCCAAGATACTGCTCCTCCATCAATAATGAATACATATCCACTTGTGGACTTCGAATCAACTAAACCGGTGATCCAATTTGCATCACAGTATTCCTTAATCACCGCAGGATATTTAATGTGGTGCAAAGCAAAGCCCTGGGTGTGTTCTAAATATTCCAAAATGTGTTTCATTACCATCCAATGAGATTGACCTGGATTGCTCGTGTATCGACTGAATTTACTTATAGCACAAGCTATATCTGGTCGTGTACAATTGATGTACATTAAGCATCCCAATACGCGAGCATAATCCAACTGTGATATGTTTTGCCCTTTGTTCTTTGCTAATGCAAGATTCAAGTCAATTGGAGTCTTTGCAACTTTAAAGCCCATGTGCTTGAATTTTTAAAGTATTGTCTTGGTATAATGAGATTGTGACAATGCCAGACCTTGAGGAGTTTTATGGATCTTAATCCCTATAATTAAATCAGCAACTCCCAAGTCCTTCATATCAAACTTGCTAGTTAGCATACGCATAATGACATTTATGTTGACAATGTCATTACTCATTATCATCATATCGTCCACATATAAGCAAACAATGACTATGTGATTTGGAAAATTTTTAATGTACACACATTTATCATATTCATTTATCTTAAAACCATTTGACAACATTGTTTGGTCAAATTTCGCATGCCACTATTTGGGTGCTTGTTTTAATCTGTAAAGGGACTTAACAAGTCTACAAACCTTCTTTTCTTTACCTGGAATCACAAACCCTTCAGGTTGTTCCATGTAGATTTATTCCTCCAAATCTCCATTCAAAAAGGTCGTCTTAATATCCATTTGATGAATTTTAAGACCATACACTGCAGCTAATGCTACTAACATCCGTATGGACGTAATTCTTGTAACTGGAGAGTATGTATCAAAGTAGTCAAGACTTTCTCGTTGTCTATACCCTTTGACTACAAGTCTTACCTTAAATTTATCAATAGTGCCATCATCCTTCATTTTCCTCTTAAAGATCCATTTAGAACTCAAAGGTTTATTTTCGGTAGGAATATCAACCAACTCTCATGTATGGTTGTTCAATATGGATTCTATTTCATTATTAACTGCCTTTGTAACACCCCGTAAATTTGAATCGGTTCTTGATGTACTAAATGAGTATTAACATGATGGTAATCGATTGGTTATGATAATACATATATTAGACATATCATAAGTGATTTGGGGTCCAAGGAGAGACCTAAATTTAAGCCAAGTTGGAAAATTACATGATAGACTAAAATTCCAAATGAGTACGCAAAAGACCACACTTTGGACGAGCATATATGCAGATATATAAGGATTAGGGTGATGCACAACCTATAAAATGAAATGTTTTTGAGTCTAGTTTCTAACGCTTCAAACCGTTCGTCATTTGGATTTTCCTACAAGAAATTATGACTAAATTACCAAAGGCTAGCGGAGGACTGCGCGGATGCTTTAGCATCCGAGGCCACGTCCGAAAGGAGGAGCTGGCAGTGAAGTGCTGCCATAGAATCCACATAGCATCCGAGCTTCTGAGCGGAGGACTGCTCGGATGCGAAGCATCTACGTCCGCATCCGAAATTTGGGCTTTTAAACACCATTTCAGGATTTATTTTCCCTATTCTATTTGGACGACCCTTGGGGTTCCTCTTCACCCACTCAAGAACACCAACTCTTACCCTATTCAAGGTAAGCAATCCCCATTATCTTGGTGTGAAATTCCATTATTTATACACTAATATTGATGAAGTCTACACATAAAATACTTAGATCTTCAAGAGATTTCTTCAAGAACTCAAAGGAGGGTTTTGCAAGATTTCTTCCAAAAAGGTAATCATGCACCCTTAGACTTACATGTATGAATTTATTGAGGAAATATGAGTATGTATAAGTATTGGAACTCTTGATATGGTGATTGAAAGCCTCTAATTTTCCTATTTAATTACATAGCTATTGTAGAGATTGAAAGATGATTAATTGATGGAATTTTATTGGTTGGGTGTGGATGGATGGTCATATATGTGATGGTGGAAGTTATAAATTGGTTAATCATGATGGTGGGATAAGTTGTTGATGAATGATGGTAGGTGGATGAACTAATTATATGGCGATGTAGAGATTTATGCCCACAAGGTGTTTGATAATATGCATGAGTGGCTTAAGTTATGTAATTTGTTACTAATATTGGTTCCACTGGATGTTGCTACTGTAGATTGAAGGTTGTTAGTGTTGTGGACCATTGTAGTATCACTAAGGGGCGAAATTGAGGTATGTAAGGCTAACTCTTTACATTTGGTAATGTCTGTGATTCTCCCTACATCCCATTCATTATCACTATTACTAGTTTCCTCAGAACGTAATTATGCCTTAGTTCCATCAATAGTAGTAGAACTTCTATTCTCTAGATAACATAGTTTCATAATCATTTGATATTCTATGAGTTTCAGTTATGACAAATCAACTGATTATGAATACACATCTCATTCTAGTCCTATTCATTATTCCAGTATCATGTAACTCGGTACGATTCATTATTTCAGTATCATGTATTGCAGTATGATCCTCATTTCTTGATTCTAAATTTCTGAATGTTGAACACCTGTATTTGGGCCTGAGGCCGTAGTGTATGCTTTATGCATCATTGGGCCTGAGGCCGTAGTTATGTATATGTATACTTGGGCCTGAGGCCGTAGCTTGTGCGCGCGCGCGCGCGCACACACACACACACACACACACACACACACATATATATATATATATATATTGGGCATGAGGCTGTAGTTTATCAGATAAACAGGTTGTTCATCACTCAAAAGAGGGAGTATTCATAACCTTACTTCCTATGTTAAGTTTAGTTATCAGTTATCAGTTTCAATATTTACAGTTCTTTTCTTTAGTTGTTTTACATACCAATGTAATTCAAACGTATTGATGTCCCTTTTTACCCGCTGCCTACATCTCTCGTTGCAGGTAACGATTTACAAGTTGATGACTCTGCTTGCTAGGATATCTCGTATCAGCTATTGGTGAGCCCTAGTCTTTCGGGACATTATCCTTCCCTTTTTCATCCATTATAGTATTTTAGTTAATAAGGTATACCGGGGACCTTGTCTCGGTAAACAGTTAGCATTTCAGTACTCTTTAGAGGCTTCTTAGACTATAGTTCAGTCAGTCAAATGTTAGCATGCTTTTATGTGTTAGCCTTGTCGGCTACTCGTTTATACTTGCAGACTTTTCAGTATTTTCCGCATCTATGATATTTCAGTCAGACTCTTTAGCAGATCATCATGTTGTATATTTATATCTAGTTTACAGTCATACCATATATTGATCCAGCCATACAGTTGGTTCGCTCGGTCGTATGTAGTCAGGCGCCGAGTGTCGTATTACGCCTAGGCCGTGGTTTGGAGTGTGAAAGCCTCTTTCCAAAACAATGATTCTGAAGAAGACATAGCTTCTTTAAATGTTCGAGGCTTATTTTCCAACAAGAAAGGCACAAAATCTGGTCCAAATAAAGTAGACATTCTTTGACGTTTACTACGTCTTGGATCCTCCTGATTAAATGCACTTTTCTTTCATTTCTTCCTGAGGTCATTTAGATCCTTCACCAATCGACTAACATTCCTTTTTATACGGATATATCTTTTTCAAAGAACTCAACATTATCTGATTCTATAACTGTATTATTATGAATGTCGGGATTTTCTAATTTATGAACCAAAAATCGATATGCTTTACTATTGGTCACATATCCTATGAAAACACAATCAATAGTTTTCGGTCCTAAATTTTCCTTTTTGGGTTTCGGAACTTGCACTTTACCAAACACCCCCACACTTTAAAATAATTCAAGTTGGGCTTCCTTTCCATTTTTCGTAAGGAATGGATTGGATTTTTCCATAGGGTACTCGATTTAGTATTTGGTCAGCCGTAAGAACAACTTCCCCTGCAAGTTCTGTGGCAAACCAGAACTTATTAATAATGCGTTCATCATCTCCTTTAATAAACGATTCTTTCTTTCTGCAATTCCATTGAATTAGGGCGTGCAAGGGGATGTTGTTTGAAGAATAATTCCATATTCTAAACATATTTATTCAAAAGGAGATTCATATTCACCACCCCTATCACTTCTTATCATTTTAATTTTGTGTTTCAAATTCATTTTATATTACTTGAATGCGTCTACTGTTTCACCTTTATTATTAAGTAAGTAAACATAGCAATATCGAGTACTATCGTCAATAAAAGTTATGAAATACTTTCTCCACCGCGAGATGGTATTGACTTCATATCGCAAATATCTGTGTGAATTAAGTCTAAATGATCTTAATTCCTTTCAACTGACTTATAAGGATGTCTAACATACTTAGATCACATATTTGACATTTTGATTTGTCGCATTCAAATTTAGGCAATACTTTCAAGTTAATCATTTTGCACAAGGTTTTATAATTTACATGACCCAAACGTATATGCCATAATTCATTTAACTCAAGTAAGTAAGACGAATTTGAAATTTTATTATTATTCTCAACAATCATTACATTCAGTTTGAAAAGGCCCTCAGTAAGGTAATATTTTCCTACAAACATTTCGTTCTTACTTATTACAACCTTATCGGAAACAAAAAAACACTTAAAATCATTCTTAACAAGAAGTCCAACAGAGGCTAAACTCTTCCAAATCTCGGGAATATGAAGGACGTTGTTCAAAGTCACCACCTTTCCAGAAGTCTTCTCTAGAAATATCTTCCCATATCCTTCACTCTTGGCGTTTGCTTTTCAGTTCAGAAGCATGCTTCCTCTTTCTTTTATTTTGAGAAGTATCTTCAATAATATTTGTTCCTATGATTGTTGAGTTTCCACGGCCTCTCTTTTCAGCAGCTTTGTTGTCCTCTTCGATTATCAACCGAACAATGAGATCTTTAAGGGACATCTCCTTTCGTTTGTGTTTCAAGTAGTTTTTGAAGTCCTTCCACAAAGGAGGCAACTTCTCAATCATCGCTGCTACTTGAAATGCTTCATTGATGACAAGAACTTCAATGAAAATTCTGTTAGTAAAATTACTACTTTCAAGACCAGTATTAATTCGTTTTATACCTTCAGCAAGGAGATCAGGAATAATCACTTGCAATTCCTGGACGTAGGTAATAACAGACTTGCTATCTACCATTTTGTAGTCCAAAAACTTGGCGGCAACGAATTCCTTCAACCCGACATCTTTAGTTTTGTATTTCTTTTCAAGCGCAGTCCATAATTCTTTTGACCTCTCGACACCACTATAGACATTATACAAATCTTCCTCCAGTCCACTACGAACATAATTCTTGCACAGAAAATCAAAAGGCTTCCACACCTCAATCACGAGAAAGCGTTCATTCTCTGGAGTTTTATCAGGCAGAACACGAACATCTTCCTTGATGAACTTTTTTAGACTTAAAGTATTCAAGTAGAAGAACATCTTCTGCTGCCACCGCTTGAAATCTAACCCAAAACATTTTCCAGGTTTATCCGCAGGTGCCAACGCCGGTGTTCGGCTTGTTGATATATTGGCAGTCACCATTGGAAAATATGGTTCCTGCTATTATTAGACATTTTTGTAAAGAATGACACAAACAAACGTTAAAACCACGTTGATTTTAATCTCCAACAGAGTAGAAAACCACAAAGGTTTTAATCTCCAGAACATGAAATATAGCACAAATACAGAATACAAATTTAAATTTCTTAAGCTTGTTAGTTGTAACGACCAGATCGGTCGTTTTACTTATTAGAACCTTGGTCCCCTAAATAAAACTTCTCGCACTTACTTAGCTAATTTACGACTTGTGGGGGTGGTTGGTTCGAGATTTGGAAGGGTTTGGTTTGATATAAGCCCACTTGAATCCTTAATTTTTTATTAAAAGGCCAAATTTGACTTTGGTCAATATTTCTAGCAAACGGATCCGAATCTGTGTTTTGACGATCCCAGAGGGTCCGTAGGAAAATATGGGACCTGGGCGTATGCTCGGAATCGAATTTCGAGGTCCCTAGCCCGAGTAATGAACTTTTATTAGAAATTGTTAAAACTGAAATTTCAAGGATTTAAAGAAACTAAATAATGATTGATCACATTGGTATGGATCTCGTATGTTGGTTCTAGAACCCAGTACATGTCCAACATAACATTTAAGACTTGCCCTCATAATTTGGTGTCAATCCGAGTAGTCTAAGTGCATTTCGGCTCGTTGGAAGTGAATTGAGAACTTAAAGTTCATAAGTTTGATTCAACTGATTTTAGAGGGTGATTCTTAGATTTAGCATTGTTTCAGGCGATTCGAAGGTTCGAGCAAGTCCATTTTATGATTTCAGACTTGTCGGTATGATCGGGAGGGGCCCGGGAGCCCCGATCGTCAATCGGACGAGGCTCGAGTGAAGTTGGCAAATTTGAGAAGTGTTGAAGCTTCAGCTGCTGTCATAACCGCACCTGCGGTTTGTCAGCCGCAGGTATGAGACCAAAGAAGTGGTCGAGGCCTCGCAGATGCGGCCTAGGACTAGCTAGGCTAAATTGCATAAGCGGCTTCTTATTCGCAGAAGCGGCAGCACAGAAGCGGCTCCAAGACTGCAGAAGTGGTCCTAGCCCATTTGGCGAATTTTGCAGATGCAGCCTCCTTCTCGCAGAAGCTGGACCGCAGATGCGAAAATCCCTGAAGCAGTGAGCTTCATTTAATACGAGCTCCAGCAATTTTTAACAATTTTGGCACTCTGGTATTGAGCGATTTTGGAGCTCTTAAGAGGGGATTTCCACATAGCAACTTGAGTTTTAGATCGTTCGGCTCCAAATTGAGAGTTCAGGCTCGTTCTTGGTATTGGAAGTGCACTTTAGAGCGAGGTGAGTCTCATATCTAACCTTGTAAGAGGGAATTGTCCCCATAGGTATAATAATTGGATAATTTTTCACTAAATGCGGGGGCTATGTACGCTCTTGGTGACGAGAGTCCGTGCGTAGCTACTATTATGCTTAAGTCCGGTTAGCTTAGGACCCTAAAGCATGTTTTATGTGATGTTCTTGTAACTCTATGATTACTTCGAGACTTCTTAAATCTAGTTGAATATGATAAACATAATCTAACAAAAGGGACACTATATTCTTGCCCTTTTTAAAGAAGAAGTTGATATTTTATGAGTACTTGCTCTCCTGATGTCTATTCTTGTTTACTTATTGATGTGTTTAAATATATTTGACCGCGTCGCATGTATGATTCGCGAGTGGGGTAATAGACGCATCTATGGTTCGCACCGTTTGACCCTCCAACAGTGCACACTTTATTTTTATGTTGGATCTGGCCATACGACCTCGGCACTACTTGCTTATGCTTGTTGATTGGTATATTGTTGTGGATGGAACCTTGTTACATGCCTTGAAATGAAATTGGCTAACTATGATATCACCTAGTTAAGGGCTTGTTGCTTCATGTTATAAACTGCTATTTATTGTGCTATCCATGCTTAATGTATCACCTATTATGTTATTTGACCCTAGTAAGTGTCATGTCGACCTCTCGTCTCTACTTTTTCGAGATTAGACAAGACACTTACTGGGTACATATTATTTATGTACTCATACTATGCTTCTGTACTTAACTATACAAGATCGGAGGCATGTATATCTGACTACTAGGCTGGTGCATATCCTTGGCCACCCGAGATTCCACCTTGAGCTGCTCCCTTCCTATGCCATTCAGCAGCCCGATGGAGTCTTTTCTTTACTTTTGGTTGTCTATTATATTTCAGATAGTAGGGTAGTATTAATCTTTTGTATATTCTACTAGGTGCCCACGCACTTGTGACACCAGGTCTTGGCACGCACATTAGTAGACTACCATTTTGGGATATATAACTAGTTCTAAATGTTGATTATTATCGTATGCTTTAATTTCTAATTAAGAAAATGTCGTAACTATTTTTAGTAAGTAAAAATGAGAATTTATTAATATTTCCACATTGGCTTGCCCGACAACGGTATTGGGCATCGTCACGACTTGAGGTGAAATTGGGTCGTGACAACATGGTATCAAAGCACTAGGTTCAAGTAGGTCTCACGAGTCATGGGCAAACCTAATAGCATCTCGCAGATCGGTACAAAGACGTCTTTATTTATCTTTGAGAGGCTATAGGGTATTAGGAAACTACTCTTTATTCATTTCATATCGTGTAGTGGATGTTACACTAAGTTTCTCCCTTCTATTCTTTCACAGATGGTGAGGACTCGCACGGCAGATGTTCCTGACCCAATAGGCGTTGCTCCCCCTATTGCTAGAGGCCGATGTAGAGGCCGGGGAGGGCACCGGCCCGAGGTAGGGGATGAGGGCGTCCCAGAGTTGTTCCAGTAGCACCACCAGCAGATCCGACAGGAGATCCTACTATTGAAGAGCAGGGCGAGGTGCCCGCAGCTGAGCCTACCCTGGCAGACTTTATGACAGCTTATTTCAGAAGGTCATGGGTCGTATGCTACGGTTCATGGACACCATGACTCAGGCTGGTTTATTTCCAGCTGATCCAGCTACATCACAAGCAGGAGGGGGAGCACAAACACTACTGCCCAGGCTCATGGTCGTGCGGCTATAGTATATCAGACTCCGGGTGCACTACCCGCGGATGAGGCTCAACTAGTTGCTGCAGTGGTGCCCGAGCCCAGACCAGCTGCGGATGGTGACCCGTAGAAGCTGTTGGATAGATGGACTAGATTTTACCCTCATGTCTTCGGGGGTGAGCGTCGTGAGGATGCTCAGGATTTCATTGATAGGTGCAGGGACAGACTACACTACATGAGGATATTGGAGTCACATGGAGTTGACTTCACCACTTTTCAGCTTGAGGGCAAGGCCCGTAGATGGTAGCAGTATTATGTTCTTGGCAGACCCCCAGGCTCTCCTCCTATCACCCGGGGTCAGTTCATGCAGTTATTTTTGGACATGTATATTCCACCCTCTGAGAAGGAAGAGTTGCGGTACCAGTTTGAGTATCTTGAGTAGGGTTAGTTGTCCGTGACTGATTATGAGGCGAGGTTTATAAAGCTATACCGCCATGTATTGATGATACTTCATACTGACGCAGAGAGGTTGCAGAGGTTTGTTGCGGGGTTGCATTCGGGCATTAGGGCCAACATGACTCGAGAGGTGGAGATAGGGACTTCTTATTAGTTAGTGGTGGAGATTTATCGAAGGATTGAGGGCTACCGTTTGAGAGGTAGAGAGCGGGCGCAACAAGACAAGAGGGCTCGATTCTCTAGAGATTTCAGAGGTGCCCCGACTAAGGGTAGAGGTAAGTTTTATAGGGGTCAGCTCAACAGGCCCCCACATTCAACACCACCACCGGCTCAGGATGCTCCATTGCGCCCCAATTTCGGTGCCATACCAGAGAGTTTTATCGCCCTCCAGCTATTCAGGGTTCCTCCATTGGACATTCAGGTCCCCAGGGTTCTTTTGGCTCCTAATCCAGTGCTACACTAGAGATTTCATACCGTCCTCCAGCCATTTCTTGTTCCTCTAGAGGGTATTCGGGCCATCAGGGCCAGTCTTCTGGGCAACAGGCTATGAGGCCTAGAGTTTGCTATGAGTATGGAGACCCCAGCCACATGAAGAGGACCTGTCCCAAGCTTCGGGGCAAGGCAGTACAGCAGGGCCAGCATCATATGATTCCAGCACCAGTTACCCAGCTGCCTAGAGACGAGGGGCAGAGCAGTAGGGGTCGTCCTAGAGGTGGAGGCCAGATAGGGAGAGATCAGCCAGCTACTGCTCAGTCAGGTGGAGGCCAACCAGCAGGTGCTCTAACCAGATTCTATGCTCTTTCGGCCATACCAGTTACATTGGCCTCAAATATCGTTATCACAGGTATTATTTTTGTCCGTGGTAGAGATGCTTCGGTATTATTTGACCCAGGGTCCACCTATATATATGTGTCATCTCTGTTTGCTCATTTTCTAGTTATTTCTCCTGAGCCCTTGGGCACTCTTGTTCATGTGTCCACCCCTATGGGCGATTCTATGGTTGTGGATAAGATTTACCGGTCTTGTGTGGTCACCTTCTGTGATTTCGAACCTAGAGCAGATCTCCTGTTGCTTGATATGATTGATTTAAAGGTTATTTTGGGCATAGATTGGTTATCCCCATACCACGCCGTCATTGATTTCCATACCAAGACTGTTACATTAGTGATTCCCGGGTTGCCAGGGTTAGAGTGGAGGGGTTCCACAGTTGATACATCCAACCGGCTTATCTCTTTCTTGAAGGTTCGACATATGGTCAAGAAGGGGTGTTTGGCCTATCTAGCTTATGTTCGAGACACCATCGCATAGTCTCCGATGATTGATTCAGTTCCAGTATTCTGAGAGTTCACCGATATGTTTTCTTCTGATCTTCCTGTCATGCCATCAGATCGTGATATTGATTTGGCTCTAAGCACCCAGCCTATATCTATTCCACTGTACCGTATGACTACAAAAAGGTTGAAGGAGTTGAAGGAGCAGCTTGAGGAGTTGCTAGCAAAGGAGTTTGTTAGGCCCAGTGTATCGCCTTGGGGTGCGACAGTGTTGTTTGTGAAGAAGAAGGATGAGATTGTGATAACTAGGGATTATGATGCATTTCACTCTCCTTCTTACTTGAGTTTTGATTAGAAATGTGTACAAAATAGTCCCAAAGGCTTACATGTTGTACTTCATTGTAGGATTTGATCAACAAGGTGACAATTTGTGTAAATCGACTCAAAAAGGAGTGAAACATGCACAAGTACCAAGAACGAGTCCAAGCTCAGTAAAACAGGACTAATGCGACTGCACTCCATACTGTGCGGTCCGCAAAGAAGAGGTTTAGAGAGTACGCATCTCAGGCAGCAAAGCAATGCGACCGCACTCCATTATGTACGATTCACAAATAAGAGATTCAGAGAGTGCTCATTTCAGGCAGCCAAGTAATGCGGCGGCACTCGATTCTGTGCTGTCCACATTGACTTCATTGCGGCAGAACTCGAACTTCAGAGAGTTGTCAAGTTGGAGGATTATTGCCAGTGCGGTCCGCGTTCCATTTTGTGCGGACCGCAATAGGAGACATCGCAATCGCGGTGCATTTTGTGCGATCCGTTGTGGCCAAGTTCAGAGAGCAGGAATTTCAGCCAAGAGCCTTAGTGCGACCACACTCGATTTTGTGCGGTCTGCACTAACCCCGCAAGAGTATTTTTGTCCAGAATTTTTGGCCTAGTTTAAATAGTTTCTTTTCCCATTTTTAGGTCATCAGTTAGATTTTGAAGCTGAACTGCGCTCGTGAATAGTGTTCTTTTACCATTTGGAGTAATTTTACCATTGAATCTTCAAGTTTTAATTAGAAATTTCATATTATAGGTCTATCTTCATCTATTTCTTTATTTTCTTCTAGTATCATGAGTAGCTAGACCCATTAGCTAGGGTTGTGGCTCAACCCTAATGTAGATAATTAATGGGTATTGTGTTCTAAGGTTTGAATGTTTATGGGTGTTTGATATTTGGACTAATTTATGATTTTATTGTTGAATTAGTGGTTGCAAACGCTAGTTTATGCTTAGTTAACTTGGGCTCTTCTTGAGAAAGAGAGCCTAAGTCTATAAAATTAGTCCAACAAGGAATTGGAACGTACTCAAGAGAATTGATAGCCCCAATTAAAGGGTTAAATCGAGAGATCGTAATACCCAACTTGAACCTAAATTGCTTGCACAAATTATCATACCCAATTGATCTTGAAAAAGTCAATTAGGGCAAAATCACTCGAACTACCAAGAGGTATAGAGTGAGTAGAATAGTGCGATGTTTATATCGTAATCCCCAAAAATGATAACCTAGCCTTAGATACGAGAACCCGTCAAATATCCATCTAGGTGAAAGTCACCCCCCTAGTGCCCTTTTAACTAATTAGACAAACTTCAATAGTCTTCTCTTAGCTTAATTTAGCATCTTAGTAGTATAAATTTAGAAGTAATATCAAAACGAAAAAATGTTTATAAGTGCAATTAGGAACAATTACGCAACTCCACTTTAGATAGAAACTTAATTCCAATCTCTAGCTCCCTGTGGAAATCGATCCTGAACTTCTCGAGTAAAAACTGTTTCGACCTCTCTTGCTACTTGTAAGCACGTGATTTTTGCCCTATATGAATTACTCCTATAAAATCCCAAGAAAATAGATTTTTTGTTAATTATTAGCCATTTTATAGGATTTTGTAAGATTTTTATTTATTCATTTTTTGTTTGCATTTTGTGCATGTTTAATTTTTACTTTAATCATGAAAAAAATACCAAAAATATCATGCATTGCATTTAGGATTTGTTTACATTTTTAGAATTAATCAGTAATTATTTATCTTATAAAAATTGAAAATCACAAAAAATATTTCATTTTTATATTTTTTCCTTTTATTGATTTTTTCTCTTTTAATTTAGGATTAAGTAGATTTTATAATTTTTATAATTAGCTAATTAGTTTAATTTCACATTTTTTTAGATAATTTAGGATCTTAATTTCTAGGATTTTTAATTAAAGAAAAAAAAAGATAAGAAAAAGATTTTGAAGAAAAGATTTAATTGGATATTGAGTTAGTGTGTACCCAAATTAGGCCTAAATTTTCTTACCTAGCCCAAATACACTTGAACCCATTAGCCCAAAACCCATACCCTTCCAATCAAAACCTAGACCTAGACCTAGACCTAGACCTATATATATAGGATTAGGCTATACAAAAAGGGGATCAGATCTTAGACCTCACCCTTAGCACATAGAGAGAACATCGCACGCCCCACTCTTCCTTCTTTAATTTTTTTTTTATTCATAAGAAAAATTAGCTTCCTCAGTAAAAAGCTAGCTATCACCATCCCCTTTCTCTAAAGACAAACACATAAAAAATTGAGGCTACCCTTGAAAGAAACCGGAGAGAATGGTAAACCAGGTTTTGTTGCTGATTTCGTTTGAGCTTGTTGTTGTTTAGTTTGATTGAGCTTGTTGCTGATTTTGCTGTTTCTTCTGTTGTTGAGCTCCAACTAGCAGATCTTTGGTCTTCACTCGGCTGTTTTAAGTTGTGTTGTCTCAAAACTAGCAAGCATGAACAAGAAGCCATGGGTGTTAAATTGAAGCGTTGTGGACGTTGTGGTTTTCGTATCCCATTTCGCTAATTCGGTATCTATTTCAATTCATAGACTCAGATTTGTATGACTTGGATCCTGAATATATCATATGGTTTATTAATTTCTTATTTTACTTGACTTGTTTGCTAGTATTACCTAAGTTTATGTTGAGCTCGGCTTGTGGTTCTGTCGTCTTTCCTTTACCTGCTTTAAATGTGAAGTTGATTCCCAGTAGTGGCAAATTGCAATTCTAAAATCTGGAACAACGAGTTAATTTTGCAAATGAAAGTCTCTTTGGAGTTGAAATCAAGCAGCACCTTTGTCTTGATTGTTTCTTTTTGGTTGATGAGTCTCATATTTCCTTTGGCTTTATATCATTACACAAGAGACTAACTGTCCCTTATATTGAATAGTTTGAATTGTCATTCCAAAGAAGTGAGGAACCCATATAAGAACGTAGATAATACAGTTAGCAGCTTGCCTTTATCCTTATTGCTTTGTTTCGGATGGTGTACTGAACAATTTTCTTGCCAATCCATTCCCTGACCAAATAACTAATGGGTTATTGCTAGCCAAATTCCCTCATAAAAAATGATTCAAGGTTAAGAATATCTACCCCAAGCATATATATACAATTAGGTAATCTTGAATAATTCGAGGCGTGCCATGCCAAATAAAATCTCAAAACTCATGGCCCTAATTTAATTAATTTTAAAATTCTTAGAATTCGAGGCGTGCCATTTAGCAAATTTCCATGGCCCTCGCAAAGTTAACAACGCGTAGTTGCTTTAGGCGTGTTATTTTAATAATATTACTTTCCTAAATTCGGGTGCACATTTCGTGTGACCAAAATCCAAATCTCAACGGTGTTAAAATATGTAAAAAACCATGGGTGCATTTATGTGATGTGGTTCGAGATGTGTTTTAATAACGTTGCAATTTTTTTAAAATTAATTTAAAGTGGTAAATAATTTAAATATGCACTATAGGTTGAAGCATGTATTAAAATCAGGTAATAGGCCAATTATGATGGTTTAAGCGACCGTCCTAGAACCACGGAATCCGGGGGTGCCTAACACCTTCCCTCGGGTTAATAGAATTCCTTACTCAAGAATTTCTGGTTCGCAGACTCCACTTGAAAAGTCGAAAATTTCCTTGATTTGGGATCAAAAAAATAAATCGGTGACTCGGGACACCAAATAAACTATCTCGAGTGGCGACTCTAAATTGAACAAATAATCTCATTTCGAATAGTGTCACTTAAAGTGGAAAAACTCCCTTATACACTATCCTTCCGTGGGTGGTATAGTAAAAAAGGAGGTGTGACAGCTCTGGCGACTCTGCTGAGGAACACAAACCCAGAACTTCGGTTCAGGGTTTAAGAATTCGAGCTTAGAATAGCTGTTATGATTGGCTTTATCTGATTTTTCTACATGTTTCATCCTAATGTCCTAAGTGCTTTACCGCTTTGATATTATTTAAATTATATATAAACTATTACGAAACCCTTCTCTTCTCATCTTCGGGGATATGCTCGCTGGTCGAGACTCCCTATTCTGTTAATGTCATACTTTGAAATAAGAAAGAAGCTCGGACAAGTTACTAAGCCGGATGTCCTTTTGGTTCCCGGTACGTAGCCCTCTCCTCCGCTCGAGTTGTCCGCTCGGGTACACAGTCTAGAACACATACCCAGGGTTTAAACCTAATATAACATAGCCTCATGCCAGATCCCTAGTAGGTACGTTTGTATGCATGACGTGAATTTGACCTTAGGGACTTAACACAGTGGTTGGTTCCGTTAGGACAGGTGTACCTAAATGAAAAAGACCATTCTGATGCATATTACGTGCTACTTGCATATTTGTCTGTTCAGACTTGCATGTTGACTGACTTCTAGAATAGAGGAAGAAAATAAAAAAAAAAAGGAAAAAAAGAAAATCAAAAAAATGAGAGGCAGGTATTTAAAATATTCTGAAACTCTACCGGAATTCTGAAAAAATGAAAAAAAGATAAGTCGTTTCAAAATGAGCCAAAATTTCAAGTGCCATGTTTTCCCTATTCCGTCAAAACTGACCGAACTACGTGGGTCTGATTTTCACCGGATGTGAGATATGTAGGCAAACCTCATCTGTTCCGACCCCAATTTTCAAAAAATCCAAAAAAAATATTTTCCTTTAGTTCTTTTTTTTTAAAAAAAAGTAGTTTTAAACTCAAAAAATTAATTTCCTTCTTTCTAATTTCTTTCATATGAAAAAAGAAAATTAATAAAAATCAAAATCCAAAATACGTGTTCCTTTCATTTTGAAGTATTTTTCAAAAAAAAAAACCAGAAACAAATATCTAAAAAAATACTCTTTAGATGTCTTTCTTTTGTAAATGTCCATAAAAAGTTTTGAATAATTGAAGTCCAAAATATTTTTTCTTTTCTTTAGAAGTACTTTTGTAAATAAATAAAAACTCTGAAATCTAAAATATTTTTCTTAAAAAGTCCCTCTTTCGAAAATTAAGAGGCAACATCCAAAATCCAAAAATATTTTCTCTCTTCTTTAGAAAAAGAGAAAACAAATGAAATTTCAAACAAAAATATTTTCTTTTTTACTTTTAAAATTTCCAGAGTTCAAATCAAAAGTAAATAAATTTTTAGAAGTATTTCTTTAAAAAAATAAAATAAAAATAGTGTCAAAATCAAAAATCCAAAAAACAAATTCTCTTTCTTCTTTTAAAGCAATTTTTTTGAAAAATTCCAAAAAAGAAACAAAAATAAAATATATATATATATATATATATATATATATATATATATATGTATGTATGTATGTTTCCTCTCTTCATTTAAAGCATTTCTTTCAAAAATTCCAACAAAAAAAAAGAGTTAGTATATTTACTCCATTCACGATCTTCCCGAACTATGCAATATCTGATTCATGCGGGGTCATGATACGTAGGCAATTCCTATCAGATTCGATCATAGCCATAAAATAAACTGAGTGAAAAAGTAAATTAAAAAAAATTGAGTGAAAAAGGAAGGAAAGAGTAAAAGAAAAGAAAAAGAAAAGAAAAGAGTGACAAACAAAAAGAAAAGAGAGTGCAAAAATAAAAGAGCAACAAAAATGAGATAAAAAAATAAATCAAGAGTGATTAAAAAGAGAGCAGAAATGAAGAAAAAAAAGGTAAAGTTAGTTAAGGCCGAGATGAAACATGCAACCGTTCAAACACACGGTAGAAACGTCTAACTGTTAGGTGCATTGCATCCCAACATGTGATTTCCTATATGTTAAATGTTTGAAAACTAACAAGGTTGTTGGATGTGCAAATTAGCCAGGTTTTGGTGGTTGATTTTGTTGGTAGTTTGGCCTCCCCTCCTTCAAAAAATCCAAAGGCACAGATGGCCTCCGCAAGCAATCTACCAAACATCGGTTCTGAGGATAGCCCATCAACGGCTATTCTGCAGCTGGAACCAACAGCTATTGAAGAGAATAAGATGCTGCGTCTCCGCATACTGAAAATGTGGGACCCCTGGTCTAGTGGTAGGGAACCGCCAAGTGCAATCCCTGGGTTCCCCGGGTTGATCCCCAGATCAAGTGAGGTTACCAATGCCCCTGTGCCTAACCCGTTCATCCCATGCGGGCACCCTTTAATGTCCTCCAATGATCCTTGCATGCCTTCTGTGGTTCACCCCAAGGCACCGGCTCCAAGGGCACCGACTCCAATGTTCACCTTCCAGGCTCCACAGCTTCAATCAAAAATAACATATGTGACCCCGTACTCTTTCACTCAAACTCTGCAGTATGATCTCTCGGTGGAGCAAGAAAAGGTCGTTAAAAATCCCGAGCAAGAGGAAATTGCTCGGAAGATGAAGAGCCTGGAACAAATCTTGAAAAACATGCAAGGTCTGAGCGGCCAAAAAAGTGTCTCATACTCTAACATCTGTATGTTTCCCCATGTTCACTTGCCAGTAAGCTTCAAGATGCCAAAATTTGAAAAGTGCGACGGGCATGGAGACCCGGTCGCTCATTTGAAACGATACTGCAACCAGCTGAGGGATGTTGGTGGAAAAGAGGAGCTGCTGATGGCCTATTTTGGGGAAAGCCTCACCGGAATTGCTTTTGAGTGGTATACGGATCAAGAAATTGCCCACTGGCACTTGTGGGACGATATGGCCCAAGATTTTGTCCGCCAATTCTAGTATAATGTGGACATCGCTCTTGACAGAAACACTTTGTCCAATTTGAAAAGGAAAATCGCGGAAAGCTTCCGCGAATATGCTGTCAAATGGCATGAGCAAGCTGCCAGGGTAAAGCCTCCAATGGATGAAATTGAAATGGTCACTGTCTTTCTGCAGGCCCAAGAGGCTGACTACTTCCAGAACATGATGTCTGCTGTGGGTAAGCCATTTGCGGAGGCTATCAAAACCGGGGAAATGGTTGAAAACGATTTAAAAACAGGTCAAATCTTGAGTCATGCTGCCTTTAAGGCCACATCACAGGTTGCTCAGAATGGTTTAGAGGGTTTGATGAACAGAGATGAGTTTGAAGAGAGATCCATGATGGTTTCAAGCTCGAGGGGGGCCCGCAGGTCATTCAGCCAATCATATGTGCCTCCTATCGTCCCACTACACTATTATACCATTCAAGATGCTGCTTATGCCATGGAACCGCCTCCCTATGCAGTGATGAGCATGCAATCTTACACGCAGTCACAATATTATACACAAAACCGAGCTCTACCTCCCATAAATGCTCATCATTACCAAGCTCCATATAATACTCAATCAAATGATCCCCAATATAATCCTCGCCAAAGAGAGCCTTTCAGAAAGAATCAGTTCACCCCTATTGGTGAATCATATTCAAGCTTGTTCCAAAAGCTAATCAGGCTAAACCTATTGCAGCCAGTGGCCCTCGAACCGGCCGAACCTCGAGTCCCCCTCGCACCGAGCTGATGCTATATATGAATATCACTCTGGAGCAGTGAGACACAATACAGAGGAATGTTGGACCCTCAAAAGGGTAGTTGAGGATATGATTGAAGCTGAAAGAATCATTTTTCGGAATGAAGATGCTCCTGATGTGATGAACAATATGTTGCCTGCCCACAACATCGAGCCAATGGTCGAAATGATTTGTGAAGCTGAGAAATGTGATCCGGCACTGAAGGCCATTGCCTCCATGACCGAAATAGAAGAAAAGCCAAAAAATGGTCGCCAAGCCTGAGAGTTCCCCATCAGACGGGAGTCTCGGTAGCCAGTCTTGGTATCCTTTCTGCGTTCGGATTATCTCATTGTGTGATCCAGATGTTTTACTTTATTGTCTTACTCTCCGATGTAAACCCTTCTATCTTAAAAAAAATAAAAAATAAAAAAAATCAAATGAAATTAATATTTCATTGTCCAGGAATGACTCTTTTCTTAATCTTGTCATTTTTCTTATTTTTTTTTCAGTTCTGTTAAATGCAGCTTTCAATAACATGAAATGCTTGCGGACTTCATGCCCAAATCTCAAAATGCTGTCAGACTTCGAAATAATGAATCAAGAGTCCAAATGAAAAGAAGATAAGTTTGAGGAAATAAAACAAAAAGTTTGAAAAGCTGAAGGAAAATTGGTTTTAGAATTGGAAAGGTCCATACATTACCACAAGAGTACTGCCAAAAGAGTGCGTTGTACTTGGAACACATTGAAGGAAATGTCCCTGAAACAACTGTCAATGCAAATGCAGTGAAAAGGTACTATGTTGGATCCTCCATATGGTTCTAACATTCTCCAGTTGGGATGACGAAGGCTTTCATTCTCGCTACCCAAACAGTATCAACCCTTTGCAAACCTTTTAAGTCAGCTCCCATTCTTTGATTACCCATTTTGGAATCTGAAAGTGTACAAAAATGTTTCCCTAAACTGCGTTCGACTTGATTCCAAAAGGATACATAGGCAGCCTTTCTCTGGGGTTCAGTCACACCAAAATAAAAATCCAAAATCCCCCAAAAGTGAAACTGGGGCAGAAATTATAATGGTTTGGCGATGATCCCGCATGAATGGTTCCAAGTTGTAAATCAGTTTTCGATCGATCGACGAGAATGTCTAATGATCAGAGAATGTAGCTACTTGGATCTGATACAATAGAATGAGAGAAATTAAATGAGAGAGTCTTATTGGTGAAAACCCACATGGGTACCATGGGGAAATGGCAAGCAGAAAAATGAAAAAATGAAAGAGTCTTGTTAGTGAAAACTCGCAAAGAGCACTATAAGGCGATGGTGAGAAGAGAAATGAGAAAGGTCAACTCGTGAAAACACGCAAAGGGCACCCCTGATCGAAAAAAGGATCCTTACAGCTATCGGCACCGACAAAGTCCTGGCAAGGTTTCTCGAATTTTGAAGCAAACTTTTGATGCATTTCTGAGAGTCAGATGGTTTACACAGATCAGGCATCCAGCCCAAAAGGTATTTCATGTTCATTGAAGTCCGCATGTACTCCAGATAAGTCCTTCTTTCCTTTCCCCGAAAGGGACACTTCTCATTTCAATTCATTGTCCTATCCATTATTTATTTTTCTTTGAATCCCTTTCGGTCTAACTCTATTCCGAAACTGAGACAAAGAAAGGATGGCAAGATTAATTTACAGGGCTTTCGTTTGATACAAGCCAATGTGCAAAAAAGCACCCAGCCTCATCAGGGGCATCAAGTCGACTTCGACCAACCATGGTAGCTGATGCTTTGAAATTGAAAACTCTTGGAAGGAGAAAATCAAATTGAAGTTCCTACAAAGGCAAAATAAAGTTGGAAAAGGTTAAGTCCCACGCGACTAGCCGTTGCAGCAAAGTTTGAGGAGGCAAAAGTTCCCCAATGTTTCGGAAAAAAAATGAAAAATAAAACAAAAAGAAAAAGGAAAAAGAAAAAAGAGAATTAGAAAGGAAATGCCTACGAAGGTGAAATAAAGTTGAAAGTTGAGTTCCACTAACCAACCATCATGGCAAAGTCTGGAAAAATCAGAGGATCTCCAGGGCCTGAAATGAATCGATCCTCAGGGAACGAATAGTTGCAGTTGAGATCTTCATCAAAGAAGCTGGGCTGAGATCGAGTGATCAAAACTAATCAAGGCAACAAAATCAACCATCGTTTCAAACTAACAATTGTTCTTTATTTGAAAATTGAAACATGTGCAATCCAAGGCAACCATGCAAGAAGCAGGTGCAACCAAAAAGGAAAAAATGCACAAGTGCTAGAAACAGCTTTGCAGCAAGGAATCAACCCAAAAGGGAAGCTTCCTCCAAATTCTTTCTTGCATTTTTACTAAAAAAATGAAAATTAAAAAAAATGAGAAATAAGGAGAAAATTCCAAAAAATAAAAAGGTTAGTTTAGAATCCCCAATATCAACCTTCTACTTTTGTTTGCCAATATTAGGGCTCCAATCCCTAAGTTGAGCCCTTTAGACATAAGGTCTCCATTCCTTAGTCGCCTTTTGCCAACATTAGGGCTCCAATCCCTCAGTTGAGCCTTTTTGGACATAGGGCCTCTATTCCCTAGTCGCCTTTTGCCAACATTAGGGCTTCAATCCCTGAGTTGAGATTTTAGACATAGGGCCTCAATTCCCTAGTCGCTTTTTGCCAACATTAGGCTCCAATCCCCAAGTTGAGCCTTTTAGACATAAGGCCTCCATTCCCGAGTTACCTTTTGCCAACATTAAGGCCCCAATCCCTGAGTTGAGCCTTTTTAGACATAGGGCCTCCATTTCATAGTCGCCTTTTGCCAACAATAGGGCTCAAATCCCTGAGTTGTGCCTTTTAGACATAGGGCCTCCATTCCCTAGTCGCCTTTGCCAACATTAGGGCTCCAATCTATGAGTTGTGCATTTTTAGACATAGGGCCTCCATTCCCTAGTCGCCTTTTACCAGCATTAGGGCTCCAATCCCTGAGTTGTGCCTTTTAGACATAGGGCCTCCATTCTCTAGTCGCCTTTGCCAATATTACGGCTCCAATCTCTAAGTTGTGCCTTTATAGACATAGGTCCTCAATTCCCTAGTCGCCTTTTGCAAACATTAAGGCTCTTATCCCTGAGTTGTGCCTTTTTAGACATAGGGCCTCCATTTCCAAGTCACCTTTTGCCAACATTATGGCTCCAATCCCTGAGTTGAGCCTTTTTAGACATAGGGCCTCCATTCCCTAATCGCCTTTTACCAACATTAGGGCTCCAATCCCTGAGTTGTGCCTTTTAGACATAGGGCCTCCATTCCCTAGTCGCCTTTGCCAATATTAGGGCTCCAATATCTGAATTGTTCCTTTTTAGACATAGGCCTCCATTCCCTAGTTGCCTTTTGCCAACATTAGGGCTCCAAATCCCTAAGTTGTGCCATTTTAGACATAGGACCTCCATTCCCTAGTCGCCTTTTGCTAACATTAGGGCTCCAATCCCTGAGTTGAGCCTTTCTAGACATAGGGCCTCCATTCCCTAGTCGCCTTTTGCCAACATTAGGCTCCAATCCTTGAGTTGAGCCTTTTAGACATAGGGCTTCCATTCCCTACTCGTCTTTTGCCAACATTAGGGGTCCAGTCCCTAAGTTGTGCCTTTTTAGACATAGGGCCTCCATTCCCTAGTCGCCTTTTACCAATATTTGAGCTCCAATCCCTAAGTTGAGATTTAGACATAGGGTATCTATTCCCTAGTCGCCTTTTGCCAACATTAGGGCTCCAATCCTTGAGTTGTGCCTTTAAGACATAGGGCCTCCATTCCCTAGTCGCCTTTTGCCAACATTTGAGCTCCAATCCCTGAGTTGTGCCTTTTTAGACATAGGGCCTCCATTCTATAGGCGCCTTTTGCCAATATTAGGGCTTCGATCCCTGAGTTGTGCCTTTTTTTGACATAGGACCTCTATTCCCTATTCGTTTTCTTGCCAACATTAGGGCTCTAATACCTGAGTTGAGCTTTTTAGGCATAGGGCCTCCATTACCCAGTCGCCTTTTGCTAATATTAGGGCTCCAATCCCTAAGTTGTGCCATTTTAGACATAGGGTCTCCATTCCCTAGTCACCTTTTGTCAACAATAGGGCTCCAATCCCTTAGTTAAGCCTTTTTAGACATAGGGCCTCCATTTCCTAATCGCCTTTCTGCCAACATTAGGGCTCCAATCCCTGAGTTTAGCTTTTTAGACATAGGGCCTCCATTCCGTAGTCGCCTTTTGCCAACATTAGGTCTCCAATCCTTGAGTTGAGCCTTTTAGACATAGGGACTCCATTCCCTAGTCGTCTTTTTCCAACATTAAGGCTCCAATCCCTGAGTTGTACCTTTTTAGACATAGGGCCTCCATTCCCTAGTCGCCTTTTTTTTGCCAATATTAGGGCTCCAATCCTTGAGTTGGGCTTTTTAGATATAGGGCTTCCATTCCCTAGTCGCCTTTTGCCAACATTAGGGCTCCAATCCTTGAGTTGTGCCTTTTTAGACATAAGGCCTCCATCCCCTAGTCACCTTTTGCCGATATTAGGGCTCCAATCCCTGAGTTGCGCCTTTTTAGACATAGGACCTCCATTCCCTAGTCGCCTTTTGCCAACATTAGGGATCCAATCTCTGAATTGTACCTTTTTAGACATAGGGCCTCGATTCGCTAGTCGCCTTTTGCCAACATTAGGGCTCCAATCCCTGAGTTGTGTCTTTTTAGACATAGGGCCTCCATTCCCTAGTCGCCTTTTGCCAACATTAGGGCTCCAATCCCTGAGTTGTGCCTTTTTTGACATAGGGCCTCCATTCCCTAATCGCCTTTTACCAACATTAGGGCTCCAATCCCTGAGTTGTGCCTTTTGAGACATAGGGTCTCCATTCCCTAATCGCCTTTTACCAGCATTAGGGCTCCAATCCCCGAGTTGTGCGTTTTAGACATAGGGCCTCCATTCCCTAGTCGCCTTTGCCAACATTAGGGCTCCAATATCTGAGTTGTGCCTTTTTAGACATAGGGCCTCCATTCCCTAGTCGTGTTTTGCCAACATTAAGGATCCAATCCCTGAGTTGAGCCTTTTGAGACATAAGGCCTCCATTCCGTAGTCGCCTTTTGCCAATATTAGGGATCCAATCCCTGAGTTGAGCCTTGCCTTTTTAGACATAGGGCCTCCATTCCCTAGTCGCCTTTTGCCAACATTCGGCTCCAATCCCTAAGTTGAGCCTTTTTATGCATAGGGCCTCCATTCCCTAGTCGCCTTTTGCCAACGTTAGGGCTCAAATCCCTGAGTTGTGCCTTTTTAGACATAGGGTCTCCATTCCCTGGTCGCCTTTTACCAACATTAGGGCTCCAATCCCTGAGTTGTGCCATTTTAGACATAGGGCCTCCATTCCCAAGTCGCCTTTTCCGCCAACATTGGGGCTCCAATCCTTCAATTGACATTTTAGATATAGGGATCCATCCCCTGATCTTTTCCCTTCTAGATAGATGCAATACTTATTTCATTTACTTTCGAAAAAAAAAGGAAAAAAAAGAATAAGTTCAGACTTTTGTCACAAATAACTCACAAAATTTTTCTAGTGAATACTGGGGCTGAAACATTTTGTTCTCTTGTTTGTTTTGGTGTCTGAGCAGGTTTGACCTCGAGGCACAAGATTTGAGATGACGAAAAGATGAGTATCAATCCAAAATAAAGAAAAGTAGAAAAAGAACAAAAAGAAGTGAATTCAAAATGCTGAGGCAGACAAGGATGTGGACTGATCAAAACTTGATTAAAGTCACAAGCTTCGCATGTCCCGCTTTGATCCAAATGCTGAAGAAAGAACCAGTGCCTGTAGTTGACGAGCGACAACATTCATATCGGAGTTTGCAGCAAGGGCTAGCCAAGACTCAAGATCAAGCTTCAAGAGATTTATAGATAGAAATCTTGTAACTTCAAGAGATTTATAGATAGAAATCTTGTAACTCGTAGCTGATAGGCCTAGCTAGTTTAGCTTTTTATTTTCCATTTTGGTGTAGTAAGGAGCTCAGCAAGCAGAAACAACAGCAACAACAGTGAAATCACGGCTTCCCGGTAGTCCCAGCTACCAAAACTTCCAGAACTACACTGACCTGATTCTTTTATAGCCAAGGATATGTAGGCAACCTCTGAAGCAAGGTTCGGTCAGATTATTTTCAAAAATGCTTCTCACGGAGTTTCAAGCGGGCAAAAATCCCTCATATTACTCACTTTATCTTTGCCCGAAAACTCTTCAAGTTTTCGAGCAAAGAGGGGTAGCTGTAAGCACGTGATTTTTGCCCTATATGAATTACTCCTATAAAATCCCAAGAAAATAGATTTTTTGTTAATTATTAGCTATTTTATAGGATTTTGTAGGATTTTTATTTATTCATTTTTTGTTTGCATTTTGCACATGTTTTATTTTTACTTTAATCATGAAAAGAATACCAAAAATTATCATGCATTGCTTTTTGGATTTGTTTACATTTTTATAATTAATCAATAATTCTTTATCTTATAAAAATGAAAATCACAAAAAATGTTTCATTTTTACACTTTTTCCTTTTATTGATTTTTTTCTTTGAATTTATGATTAAGCAGCTTTTATAATTTTTCTAATTAGTTTAATTGCATTTTTTTTTAGATAATTTAGGATCTTAATTTCTAGGATTTTTAATTAAAGAAAAAAAAAGATAAGAAAAAGATTTTGAAGAAAAGATTTAATTGGATATTGAGTTAGTGTGTACCCAAATTAGGCCCAAATTTTCTTATCTAGCCCAAATACACTTGAACCCATTAGCCCAAAACCCATACCCTTCCAATCAAAACCTAGACCTAGACCTATATATATAGGATTAGGCTACACAAAAAGGGGATCAGATTTTAGACCTCACCCTTAGCAAATAGAGAGAACAGGGCACGCCCCACTCTTCTTTTTTATTTTGATTCACAAGAAAAATTAGCTTCCTCAGTAAAAAGATAGCCATCACAATCCCCTTTCTCTAAAGACAAACACAAAAAAATCGAGGCTAACCTTGAAAGAAACCAGAGAGAACAGTAAACTAGGTTTTGTTGCTGATTTCGTTTGAGCTTCTTGCTGTTTAGTTTGATTGAGCTTATCATTGATTTTGCTGTTTCTTCTATTGCTGAGCTCCAACTAGCAGATCTTTGGCCTTCACTCGGCTATTTTAAGTTGTGTTGTCTCAAAACTAGCAAGCATGAACAAGAAGCCATGGGTGTTAAATTGAAGCATTATGGACGTTGTGGTTTACGTATCCTATTTCGCTAGCTCGGTATCTGTTCCAATTCATAGACTCAGATTTGTATGACTTGGATCCTGAATATATCATATGGTTTATTAATTTCTTATTTTACTTGACTTGTTTGCTAGTATTACCTAAGTTTATGTTGAGCTCGGCTTGTGGTTCTGTCGTCTTTCCTTTACCTGCTTTAAATGTGAAGTTGATTCCCAGTAGTGACAAATTGCAATTCTAAAATCTGGAACAACGAGTTAATTTTGCAAATGAAAGGCTCTTTGGAGTTGAAATCAAGCAGCACCTTTGTCTTGATTGTTTCTTTTTGGTTGATGAGTCTCATATTTCCTTTGGCTTTATATCTTTACACAAGAGACTAACTGTCCCTTATGTTGAATAGTTTGAATTGTCATTCCAAAGAAGTGAGGAGCCCATATAAGAACGTAGATAATACAGTTAACAACTTGCCTTTATCCTTATTGCTTTTTTTCGGATGGTGTATTGAACAATTTTCTTGCCAATCCATTCCCTGATCAAATAACTAATGGTTTATTGCTAGCCCAATTCCCTCATAAAAAAATGATTAAAGGTTAACAATATCTACCCTAAGCATATATATACAATTAGGTAATCTTGAATAATTCGGGGTATTCCATGCCAAATAAAATCTCAAAGCGCATGACCCTCGTTTACTTAATTTTAAAATTTTTAGAATTTGAGGCGTGCCATTTAGCAAATTTCCATGACCCTCGCAAAGTTAACAACGTGTAGTTGCTTTAGGTGCATTATTTTAATAATATTACTTTCCTAAATTCGGGTGCGCATTTCATGTGACCCAAATCTAAATCTCAACGGTATTAAAATATGTCAAAAACCATGGGTGCATTTATGTGACGTGGTTCGAGATGTGTTTTAAAAACGTTGTAATTTTTTTAAAATTAATTTAAAGCAGTAAATAATTTAAAATTGCACTATAGGTTGAAGCATGTATTAAAATCAGGTAATAGGCCAATTATGATGGTTTAAGCGACCGTGCCAGAACCACGGAATTTGGGGGTGCCTAACACCTTCCCTCGTGTTAACAGAATTCCTTGCTCAAGAATTTCTGGTTCGCAGACTCCACTTGAAAAGTCGAAAATTTCCTCGATTTGGGATTTAAAAAATAAATCGGTGACTCGGGACACCAAATAAACTATCCCGAGTGGCGACTCTGAATTGAAAAAATAATTCCATTTTGAATAGTGTCACTTAAAGTGGAAAAAATCCCTTATACACTGTTTTTCGGGGTGGTGTGTGAAAAAAGAAGGTGTGACACTACTCTATAGTAGTACAGGGTTGGCCTCGATCACTTTTTGGCACTGTTGCCGGAGAGCTAACGATTTTGATTATCTATCTAAGCAGTTTTGTGAATTGTTCTTTTTTCCTTCTGTGTTACTAATTTGTATGTGTCACAACTTCAGGTATAAAATGATAGCAAACAACAATGACCCTCTTCGAAATGTGGTTGCGGGGGAGGTAGATGATATCGGAGATGATGAGGCACCTCTTGTACCTCAAGGAAAACTCAGAGGCCACTAGGCCAATGCAAATGAAAATATTCCGGACCCTCCTCCACCATCTCCAAGAGTGGCCCCTCGAGTTCTTCCCAACCAAGGCTATGCTAGTGCAATTGTCCCGCCCTGGATCCGGGCAGGCAATTTTCAAATTACTAATGTGATGCTGACATTGTTGGAGCAGCGAGGATATTTCAGGGGTGCTCCCACTCAGAATGCTTACAAATATCTCAAGGGGTTCGTGGATACCTGTTGGGGAAGCAAGCAAACCAATGTGTCCGAGGATGCACTTTAGTTGAGACTCTTCCCATTTTCACTTAGAGGGAAGGCATTGGATTGGCTTAAACGACTTCCCAACCATTCCATCACTACTTGAGATGAGTTGGTGGATAAGTTCATTGCCAAATTTTTCTCATCGGGGCACATGACAACATTAAGGGATGAGATCTTAGCTTTCAAGCAAGAGCCTACCGAACAATCACACGAGCCTTGGGAGAGATATAGAACCATGGTGAAGGAATGCCCCAACAATGATATAACAGAGGCAATGATACAATAAACCTTCTACCGGGCATCAATAAAATGAATCAATGCATAGTGAATCAACAGGCTGGGGGTAATTTCATGAAGCTGCCTTATGATGAAGCTTGTGTTATTCTTGATGAGATGGCTGACACATCCTCTACTTGGCAAAGTAGAGCCAATGTGCCACAGGGTGACCCCACGGTCATTCACTTGCACAAAGAACTGCATGACCAAGGGCAGGCTATAACAGAACTTAAAACAACAATGAACCAATTAGCAAAGGCACAGTTGCAACAAGTTCAAAATCCATGCCAAGTGAATGCCATAGAGGGTGTCAACATGCAAGTGAACAATAGAAGACAAAGAGGTCAAAACAACCAAGGGAGTTCGGATCACTTTGACAATAATTGTGGTGGATTCCAAGATGATGGTTATGATGGTCAGAATGAATAGGTACAATATGTGAATAATTATCAAGGCCAAAAGGGAAATTCTTCTAACCAGCAACAACAATGGAGATCCCAAGGCAATTGAGGTAACCAACAATAAGGCAACAACAATTGGAATAATCAACAACAAGGGAACAACAATTGGGGAAACAATAATAAAAATCCAAATTGGGGCAATCAAAACAACAATCAGAGTAATCAGGGAAACTGGGGCAACAACAACAATTGGGGTGGAAACAACAACCAGGGTGGATGGAACAACAACCAGGGAAATTAAGGGCACTGATTTCAAAGGCCCTAAATGTACCAACAACTGAGCAATCCGCCGCCTTTTTCATCCCAGGATCCTAGTTCTTCCAACAATGAAATTGGGAGAATTGAAATGATGTTTGAACATATGATGAAAAAGAATGCTGAATCCGATGCGCAATTGTCTTCTCACAACACTTCCATCAGAAATTTGGAGGTTCAGCTAGGCCAAATCTCACAGTCCTTGAATAGTCGCCTTAAGAGGGCTCTACCGAGTGATACGGTAGTTAACCCAAAGGGTAGGAACAATCATGTTATGGCGGTAACTACAAGGAGTGGACGAGGCGGTGATGTGAATGCCTCCAAACAAAAGCAAATTTTAGGTGATGAAGTTGAGTTACAAGAAGATGAAGTTCCTATGGTGTTTGAGAATGTGATTGATGAAAATGTGAATGAAGAAGTGAGCATTGATATTCAAGATGCCGAAGTGGAAACACAGAATGACGTGAACTCGTCTAGGGAACACGTAATAGACATGTCGGAGCTGGTTGTGCCAAAAGCCAAGGCACCCTTGCCTAGGCCACCTCCACCTTATCCTCAGAGGCTAGCAAAACAGAAAAACGAGAATCAGTTCAAAAAGTTCATTGACATGATGAAGATCTTATCCATTAATGTGCCTTTAGTGGAGGCTTTGGAGCAAATTCCTGGCTATGCTAAATTCATGAAAGATTTGGTGACAAAGAAAAGATCCATGGACTATGAAACTATCAAGATGACCCACCAAGTTAGTGCTATAGTACATTCAATGGCCCCGAAGTTGGAGGATCCTGGTGTTTTCACCATTCCTTGCACTATTGCAAGTGCAGACTTTACTAAAGCTCTATGTGATTTGGGGACGAGTATCAACTTGATAGCCTACTCAGTTTTCAAGACTTTGGGTATTGGGCAACCGAGGCCGACTTCCATGAGATTGCAAATGGCAGATAGATCGATGAAGAGGCCACTGGGTATTATTAATGATGTGCTTGTCCGGTGGACAAATTTATCTTGTCAGCTGATTTTGTGATCTTGTATTCTGAGGTAGATTATGAAGTTCTGATCATATTGGGGAGACCTTTCCTTATTACGGGGAAGACCTTAGTTGATGTGGAAGTAGGGGAACTCACTTTTTGGGTGGGTGATGAAAAAGTGGTCTTTCATGTGTGCAAGTCAATGAAGCAGCCTAATTGTACTGAAATATGCACATTTGTGGATCTTGTCACGACTGTGATAATTGATGATACTACTACAATGATCAATGTGGAGGACCCTCTAGAGGCCGTATTGTTGAATCTTAATGTCAATGATGATTAGTGCCAAGTGGAGTGCGTGAATGCTTTACATGGAATGGGATCTTATTCTTATGAACCTAGGAAACTTTCTTTGGACATTAAAAATAGAAAAACTCCTCCAAAGAAACCTTCAATTGACGAGCCTCCGGTGTTGGAGTTGAAGCCGTTGCCACCATACTCAGGTATGAACTCCTAGGCCCTATTTCAAGTTTACCAATTATTCTTTCCTCTTGTCTTACTAACATGCAAGCAGATGCCACATTGGCGGTGCTCAAAAAGCGAAAGAAGGCAATTGGATAGACTTTAGCTGATATTTGGGGAATAAGCCCCGCATTCTGTATGCACAAGATTATTCTTAAAGATGATGCAAAACCCTCCTTGGAACATCAAAGGAGGTTGAACGAGGCAATGCAAGAAGTTGTGAAAAAGGAGGTGATCAAGTGGTTAGATGCTGGGATTGTGTACCCTATCTCTTACAGCTCGTGGACTTCACCAGTGCAGTGTATGTCGAAGAAGTGGGGTATGACTGTGGTGACTAATGCTAAAAATGAACTAATTCCAACCCGGATAGTTACCGGATGGAGGGTGTGCATGGACTACCGCAAGTTGAACAAGGTGACCCGCAAGGATCACTTCTTATTGCCTTTCCTTGACTAGATTCTTGATCGTCTTGCTGGGCGTGCCTTCTATTGTTTCTTGGATAGATATTCTGGGTACAACAAAATCTTGATTGCTTCGGAGGATCAGGGGAAGACCATATTTACTTGTCCATATGGTACCTTTACCTTTTCTGGATGCCTTTCGGGTTATGTAATGCACCAGTGACATTCCAACGGTGTATGATGGCTTTTTTCACCGATATGGTGGAAGATATTTTGGAGATATTCACGGACGACTTTAGTGTTGTGGGTGATTACTTTGATAAATGTTTGAAAAATCTAGATAGAGTATTAGCCCGCTGTGAAGATGCTAATCTTGTATTCAATTGGGAAAAATGCCACTTCATGGTTGAGGAGGGCATAGTATTGGGTCATAAAATTTCATAGCATGGCATAGAGGCTGACAAGGCTAAAATAGAGGTGATTTCAAGGCTTCCCCCCCACTTCTGTCAAGGGGGTTAGAAGTTTTCTTGGGCATACGGGGTTCTACCGGAGATTTATCAAGCACTTTTCGAAGGTAGTGAATCCTTTGTGCAAGCTACTAGAAAAGGATGCCAAGTTCGTGTTCCATGAGGGATCTATCCAAGCATTTGAACTTCTCAAGCATAAGTTGACCACCACCCCTGTCATTACCACACCCAATTGGAGTTTGCCTTTCGAGCTCATGTGCGACACGAGTGATGTTGCGGTTGGGGCAGTTTTGGGTCAAAGAGTGAACAAAATGTTTCATTCGGTGTACTTCGTGAGCAAAGCAATGAACGAGGCTCAAAGAAACTACACGATAACTGAGAAAGAGTTGTTGGCTATCGTGTACTCAATGGAAAATTTTTGGCCGTATCTCATGGGAGCCAAGGTCATAGAGCATACAGATCATGCAGCTCTTACGTATTCGATGACAAAGAAAGACTCCAAATCTAGGCTGATGCGATGGGTCTTGTTACTTCAAGAGTTTGATTTAGAAATTGTGGACCAAAAAGGTAGTGAAAACCAAGTGGCGGGCCACTTGTCCAGCTTGGAGGAGGAAGGAAGGTTGTGTGATGGCCTAGAGATCAATGATGCATTTCCCAATGAGCATCTACTTTCTATGTCAATGAATGATATGCCATGGTTTGCAGACATTGCCAATTACCTTGTGACTGGTATAATCCCATGTGAGCTCTCTTCTAACCAAAGGAAGAAGCTCAAACGGGATAGTTTGGATTTCTATTGGGATGAGCCGTACTTATTCAAGATTTGCACCAACGGGGTGACTCGAAGGTGTGTCCCTAAGGAGGAGGAGTTGAATATCTTAGAGGCTTGTCATTTCTCTCCCTATGGTGGCCATCATGGCGGGGCGAGGACAACTTCGAAGGTCCTTAGTTATGGGTTTTACCGGCCAACTTTGTATAAAGATGCAAGTGATCTTGTGAAGAGGTGTGACGAATGTCAAAGAGTAGGTGGTATTTCGAAGAAAGATGAGATGCCTCTCAACACTATTCTAGAAGTGGATATTTTTTATGTGTGGGGTATTGATTTTACGGGACTATTTGTAAGCTCGTACGGGAACACCTACATTCTAGTGGCGGTTGGCTATGTTTCAAAATGGGTCGAGGTCGTGGCTTTGCCCAACAATGAAGCTTGGAGTGTGGTTGCGTTTCTCAAAAAGAGCATTTTTACAAGGTTTGACACTCCTCGTGCAATCATAAGTGATGTGGGGTCGCACTTTTGCAATAGAGCTTTTCACACCTTGCTTACAAAGTATGGTGTCAACCACAAAGCTTCTACTCCTTATCATCCTCAAGCGAGTGGCCAAGTTGAAGTCACAAACAGGGAAATCAAGAGTATTCTATCTAAAACGGTCAATGCAAATAGGACCGATTGGTCTAAGAAGTTGGATGATGCTCTATGGGCTTATAGGACTGCTTACAAGACTCCGATTGGTATTTCTCCGTACGATTGGTGTTTGGGAAAGCTTTACATCTACCGGTTGAGTTAGAGCACAAGGCCATGTGGTCATTGTGGAAATTAAACCATGAACGGGAGAAAATCTTCGTGTGGAGCATCTTAATGAACTTGATGAATTCTGATTCCATGCCTACTCCAGTTCATCCTTGTACAAGGACAAGAAGAAGTTCCTTCATGATAAATATACTCGTGGAAAGGAGTTCAAAGTGGATAATTTGGTTCTCTTGTTCAACTCTCGGTTACGTCTGTTTCCGGGAAAGCTTAAGTAAAAATGGAGTGGACCTTTTGAGGTGGTATTTGTGACTCTGTTCGGTGCACTTGATTTAAAGAACAAAAATGGGGAGGTTTTCAGAGTTAATGGGCACAGGGTCAAGCACTACCTTGTAAAACTTGATGACAGCCACGTGGTGTCACTTCTTCATCTAAAATGATTGATGGTAACATGCGTCGTGTCGCGACGTTAAATCAAGCACTTCTTGGGAGGCAACCCACGTGTCTTTCTTTTCATTTTTCTTTGATTTTCTTTGTAGTATAGTATTTATTTTTGGACTGACTGGTTGTGAGATGCTGCAGGATTGTGTTGATACAGTGCAGGACAGAGTGGAAAAAATAATCAGTCTCTAAAGTTTGCAATGCGGACCATACTACATTTTGTGCAGCCACAAAGGACTCAGTGCGGGAGCACAAAATCAGCGCGGACTGCACTGATGGTTGATGTTGAAAACTAGCTCTCTGAAGTTTGCTACCGCGGCCGCATTACATTTTGTGCGGTTCGCGGTAGACCACTGCAGCCACATTACATTTTGTGCAGTCCGCAGTGGTTGCATTCTCAAACTTACATGTTTCTGAGTGATGCGGACCGCGGTGCCATTTTGTGCGGTCCGAGGTGGGTAAGTGAGCTTGGGCCCAGGACCTTTTTCTATAAATAGGACCTGAGGCCCTCCATTTAAACTTTTCAATCTCTTTACTCTCAAAGCCCTAAAATCACTATTCATCACTGTCACACCCTAAAATTACACAAACTCAACTGATTTGTTTCGATTCATTATCAGTGCATCTCAATTCTGGTAACTTTAATTCCTTTGTAGTTGTTTAATTTTGCTATTTTATTTTGACTTTCAATTTTCTCTTAGTTTTTCTTCTTTTCTTCCCATTTTTCTTTTAAGTGTAGCTTAGATTAGTTAGTCCTATTTCAATTAGGCATAATTAGATACAACACTGAAGCAACACCTAGGGAATCATTATTAGGTAAAAATTTGGACAAAATATTGAACCCTAGGTTGGTGTTGCTGCTGGGCACTCAGTGCGGACCGCGATGAATTTTTGTGTGGTCCGCGGCAAAATAACTTATGAAAGTGAAACTTGACTACTGTGGCCGCAAAGGATTTTGTGCGATCCGCAGTGCCTCAATGCGTACCGCATTGCATTTTGTACGGTCCGTGGTGCACAGATCCATAGAGTGAGTAGTCTGAACCCCACCTCTGTGCGGACCGCAATGAATTTTGTGCGCTCTGCAATAGCCTCTTTGCTGCTGCATTGCATTTTTGTGCAGTCCGCATTCTACAATTATGTACTGTCTGCTACTATTTTCCTACAACTGTGAAATTAATTGATTCTATTGATACTAACAAAGCATGGTTGAATGTTGCTTGCAGACAATGGTGAGATCAAGAGGCAAAGGTGATAAACAACCAGGACGAGGAGAGTCCTCCCGAGAGAGGGGACGTGGAAAGATAAAATTGATCCCTCAAGTTTGGGAAGCAATAAAAGCAACACGAAAGGCGATCCAGGCTACTGATAGAGCTATTTCCCATTCATCGAGAAGTGAGTATGAGCCTTCCTGGGAGGCGTATGACTCTGACTCCATCCTAGAGTATATAGATGACTTCTCGGACAGATTTAAACTGACATATGACCCCACTCCTCAAGGCTCTTCCACTGCCCGAGCACCAGAACGTGCATCTTTTGAGTTGTCTGAAGGCTTAGTCGCTGGCAGTGGCAAGGAATATTCCACATCTCATACAGCTTTACTATCCGGAGAGATCCCTGTAGCAGAAGTATGGGATGAAGTCGAAGGGGGTGAGCCTTAGGTGGGAGGAGTAGAGAGAACTAGAAATCCGGAGGCATGGCTGGACCGATTTGTGTGTGAGATTTCCAATCACAAGTTCAAAGAGTGGTGGTCCGAGAGGAAGCTAATACCTGAGCAAAAATTCCTCATACATGACCTCGAGCCTCACAACCCCAATGTGTTGAGGCCGTTTAGAGTGAAAGTTGGATGGGAGTATTTCATAGGTCAGGTAGAGGAGGCCAATGAGCACTTGGCAAAGGATTTTTATACTAATGTGGCCCACATAAAAAAGGGCACAACAGTCACCAAAGTGCGAAACTTGACAGTTAAATTTGATGGCAAAACCATAAATAAGTACCTAGGCTTCTTGGAAGAGGATGAGACATTTTATTTGGAGAAGATGCAATTAAGTGAGAAAGTCATCCTTGGTTGGCAAAGTACTTGGCAATTCCAGGTACCACCCCTGATTGGTTGACTGCGGGAGTGAAGATCTTGAGGAGAACGTTGAATTTCGAGGCTAAGGGGCGGGAGACATTTGTGTGTAGCATGCTAGACCCAACCACCCACGACAACTCACCCCCTCTTCATCTGGCTATATTGGTGGCATCGATTATGGCAGGGTACCCGATTAACGTCAGGAATGTGATGTCTCAGGTTATTACACGGGTGGTGAACGAAGGTGACAGAAACTATCCCTTCCCCAACTTCCTGACCATGTACCTCAGGGACTTATAGGTAAAAAAGTGGAGATTTTACATGAAGATGAAACCAAAGGCACCATTCTCCTGGTACAGCCTACAGGATGATGACAACCCTAAAGGCAAGCACTACAAGGGAAAAACCACTGCTTCAACTGGCCAGTCTGAAGAGCCAGTAGTGGTAGTGGCTCCTACTTAGCCTCCTTCCACCCCAGCAGACATTCCCCCAGGTCATTCCACTTCTACAGTTACAGACATACCTTCCACCACTCCATACCCATTGAGTGCCCATTTTTTGAGCCAAGCCCTCGCCGACATCAACAACTGGATGCAGACAACTTCTTCTAAGTTGTCTGTACTATCTACTACAATGGCAGCCCAGTCAGCACCTCCTCCTCCATAAGTCCCACAGTCCATAGAGGACCCTCTCAAGGAGCTTCTGGACAACCAGAAGAAGCTCCTAGAGAACCAAAAATTGATCACATGGTAAGGCACTCAAGGAGCTTGCAAAGGAGGCAAAGAAATGAGGAAGACTCGGGGTTCAAAGGAGTCGGTGAAGAAGCTCAGGGTCGAGATTAACAGGCTAAAGGCGGATCACATGCCTTTAGATTTGTTATTGCATGACCCAGCACCAGCAGCCCAGCCCTAGCCAGAGTAGGAGTTAGAGAAGCCTCCCAAGAGCAGGAGGGTGATTCCCCGTTTAGATGATGCAGTTATACAGTTGGAGGACCTGTAGGGAGATTCCTCCAGCCAACCCTAAGATTCAGCCTAGGACCCAGTCCAGGCCCAGGTCCCAGTAGAGCCACAAGTCACAGGGAGCCAGTCATAGGTTTCCGAGCAAACAGAGGACATAGGGACCCAGACTCAGGATCTCGTGCAGACAGAGAACCCATAGGGAGTTTCTTTTTCCTCTCTTCTCTATTTTTGTGCTTATTTTGGTTAGTTGGCATTGAGGACAATGCCAACTTTTATTTGAGGGGATAGCCCTATTTGGATGACTGTGCATATAACAATATTTTATGCTTTCTTTCCTTTTTTATATTTGGTATGTATATGATTTTAGTATTTCATTGAACTTTTTGTACTTTTTACTTTGGGTATGTGTATAAAGTTACATTCTTATGTATATATTCATCTTCCCTATTGTATATTCATCTAAATCCCCTCTTGTACATATTCATTTTACTTTCTGCAATTTTCATTTCTTACCTTCTTATTTTATGTTCGTAGCTTCTTGTTTTGAGTTTTTTCAATAAGCCTTTGGTTTTCTTAATGCCACGATTTTTTCCAAATGCGGAATTTGTGTGAACCGGGTGGCTCTTCCCAATGATGGATGTCATGACAACCTTCTTAAGGGTTTGAGTCTATTTTTCATTTTGCTTTTTAGTAGTTAGTTGGTAAGGGTGCCTCAAGAAAAGCTTCACTTAGGCCTAATACATCTGTCTTTGATCCCACGGTCAAAAACAAATCGTTGTGTGTAGGATGGTAAAGTTGTGACCTTGAGACTCTTGTGTTAGCCGATAATCATCAAGTAGTTTTTCAAGACCATTGTTTTTCTCAAATCTGATGTAAGGTTGTTGTGGGCCCCCGAGTCAGTGTCTTTAGCAATCCCAAGGCTTGTGAGGTGAGAATTTGAAATGCAAGTCCAAGTCCCAAGTCATTGGTCTAGAACTTGCCCTGAATGTTTGTCTAGGCAAAATCCTAAGCGTAATTTGACTTGAGACATTATTATAGGCTCTCCTTGATCCGACTGATATCTTGAACACTTCCATATCCTAACAATAATACAATCCCTAGAGCCTTATGCCTTTTTCTTTCAAAAACCACGCTATAAACCTTTACTCGTTCTAAAGATACCCTCTCTTGGCACCCGATCTTTCCTTAGCACATGGCAAAAGTATAAGTATGGGGGGAGAGACGAGGATTGAAACAAAGTGGTAAAAGGTACAAAAAGAAGAAAAGGAAGGGAAGAAAATCAAAAAGACAAAAAGAATGTTCAGTGTAGAAAAGAATGAAGAGATTCAATAAAAGCAAAGAATGAAAGGTGTGGAAAGTTTAAAATGGAGAAAAAAATTGAACTGTACAATAAATAGTGACAGTGTGTCTCTCTAACCCCTTAGAATGAAGTGAAATGACTTAAAAAGTTAAGTGAACGTGTGCCAAAATGAAGCAAAAAAAGTGCTAAAGGTAAGATGGAACCTACTTAAACCAAACATTTCCTACCCTACACCAAAATCCTTCACTATGTCTCCACAAAAGCCCTATATGATCTTGAGTTGAATGAATCTTACATTAGTGGTGACTCACATAAAGGGCAAGCATATGGTACCTAGTGCCGGATTTTTGATCTTTCCTTGAGAGAGATAAGTGTATTTCCATTAACCTTGTTCTGAGTGATACTATCCTAAAGGTAAGGTTTGCTTAGGGAGAGTCGAGAATGTGTGAGTTTGGGTTCCACAATGACCGAAGTAATAGAAAGAGTTCCTTTGATGTGTTGAGTCAACTCTTGATACTCTTGTATCGCACTAAATCCATGGTGTTTAAAAGAGTGAATATTGTTAATGATTCATTAGAATTGAGGGCAGTTGTTAGTCCCAATTGATGCAAGTTGAGGTCACTTTAGGTCAGCCGAATTTTCTTGGATTTACCCTTAAGGGCGGTCTTATTTTTTTTGCTCGA
>MU751819.1:134373-160631 GCA_026770625.1 Nicotiana glauca | reverse complement strand
GAGGACAAGCAAAAGCTTAAGTTTGGGGGAGTTGATAACTAGGGATTATGATGCATTTTACACTCCTTCTTACTTGAGTTTTGATTAGAAATGTGTACAAAATAGTCCCAAAGGCTTACGTGTTGTACTTGATTGTAGGGTTTGATCAACAAGGTGACAATTTGTCAACCGGCTCAAAAAGGAGTGAAATATGCACAAGTACCAAGAACGAGTACTAGCATAGTAAAACGAGACCAATGCATCTGCACTCCATTCTGTGCGGTCCGCAAAGAAGAGGTTCAGAGAGTACTCATCTCAAGCAGCAAAGAAATTCGGCCGCACTCCATTCTATGCAGTCCACAAAGAAGAGATTCAGAGAGTTCTCATTTCAGGCAGCCAAGTAACGCGGCCGCACTCCATTCTGTGTGGTCCGCATTGACTTCATTACGGCCTCACTCGATTCTGTGCGGTCCATAAAGCTCAACTTCAGAGAATTGTCAAGTCGGAGGATTATTGCCAATGCGGTCCGCATTCCATTTTGTGCAGATCGGAACAGGAGCCACTGCGGTCGCGGTGCATTTTGTGTGGTCCGCATTGGCCAAGTTCAGAGAATAGGAATTTCAGCCAAGAGACTTAGTGCGGCCGCACTCGATTTTGTGCGGTCCGCACTAGCCCCGTAGCGGTATTTTTGTTCAGAATTTTTGGCCTAGTATAAATAGTTTCTTTTCCCATTTTTAGGTCATTAGTTAGATTTTGAAGCTGAGTTGCGCTCGTGAATAGTGTTCTTTTACCATTTGGAGTAATTTACTATAGTTTTACCATTGAATCTTCAAGTTTAATTAGTAATTTAATATTATGGGTTTATCTTCATCTATTTCTTTGTTTACTTCTAGTATCATGAGTAGCTAGACCCATTAACTAGGGTTTTGGCTAAACCCTAGTGTGGGTAATTGATAGGTCTTGTGTTCTAAGGTTTGAATGTCTATTGGTATTTGATATTTGGACTAATTTATTATTTTATTGTTGAATTAGTGGTTGCAAACACTAGTTTATGCTTAGTTGACTTGGGCTCTTCTTGATAAAGAGAGCCTAAGTCTATAAAATTAGTCCAACAAGGAATTGGAGCGTACTCAAGAAAATTGATAGCCCCAATTAAAGCGTTAAACCGAGAGATTGTAATACCCGACTTGAACCTAAATTGCTTGCACAAATGATCATACCTAATTGATCTTGAGAAAGTCAATTAGGGCAAAATCACTCGAACTACTGAGAGGTATATAGTGAGTAGAATCCTGCAATGGTTATATCGTAATCCCCAAATATGACAACCTAGCTTTAGACACGAGAACCCGTCAAATATCCACCTAGGTGAAAGTCACTCCCCTAGTGCCCTTTTAACTAATTAGACAATCTTCAATAGTCTTCTCTTAGCTTAATTTAGCATCTTAGTAGTATAAATAAAGAAGTAATATCTAAACCAAAAAATGTTTATAAGTGCAATTAGGAACAATTACGCAACTCCACTTTAGATAGAAACTCAATTCCAATCTCAAGCTCCCTATGGAAATTGATCCCGACCTTCTCGGGTAAAAGCTGCTTCGACCTCTCTTGCTACTCTATAGTAGTACAGGGTTGGCCTTGATCAGACTGTGCGGATATGCATTGACTACCGCTATTTGAACAAGGTTACCATCAAGAATAAGTACCCGTTACCACGCATTGATGATTAGTTTGACCAATTGCAGAGTGTTAGGGTGTTCTCTAAGATCGACTTGAGGTCATGGTATCATCAGTTGAAGATTCGGTAGTCGGATGTTCCAGAGACTGCATTTTGGACGAGATATGGCCATTATGAGTTTCTGGTGATGTCCTTTGACTTGACTAATGCCCCAACAACATTTATGGACTTGATGAACAAAGTGTTCAGGCCTTGTATTAATTCCTTTGTCATCATCTTCATTGATGACATCTTGATATACTCATGTGGCCTGGGGAGCACGAGTAACATTTAAGAGTATTGCTCCAGACCTTGCGAGAGCAGAAGCTATATGCTAAGTTCTCCAAGTGTGAGCATATTCTGGCTAAAGTCAATGGCATTCTTAGGGAATATTATGTTAGGAGAGGATATTAAGGTGGATCCCAAGAAGATTGAGGCAATTTAGAGTTGTTCACGCCCTACTTCAGTGACCGAGATCAGGAGTTTCCTGAGGTTAGCAGGTTATTATAGGCGATTCGCGCAGAGCTTGTCATCTATTGACCTCTGACCAGATTGACCTAGAAGGGTGCTACTTTCTGTTGGTCTGATGATTGTGAGGCAAGCTTTCAGAAGCTCAAGACAACTTTGACTACCGCACCAATTCTTGTGTTGCCTTCCGGATCAGGGATGTATACGGTATATTGCGACACTTCACACTTTGGCTTGGGTTGTGTATTGATGTAGAAGGGGCGAGTTCTTGCCTATGCCTCCCATCAGCTGAAGATTCATGAGAACAATTTTCTTGTGCATGATCTGGAGTTGGCAGCAATTGTCCATGCTCTTAAGATATGGAGGCATTATCTGTATGGGGCATCATGTGAGGTTTATACTGATCATCACAGCTTGCAGCATATGTTCAACTAGAGGGATCTCGATTTAAGGCAGCGTAGATGGCTTGAGTTACTAAATGATTATGACATTACCATTCTTTATCATCCGGACAAGGCAAATATGGTCGCGGATGCCTTAAGCAGGAAAGCATAGAGTATGGGTAGCTTGGCATTTATTCCAGCGGAGGAGAGGCCACTAGTTTTGGACATTCAGACCTTGGCTAACAGACTTGTGAAGTTGGATATTTCAGAGCCCAGCCGAGTCCTTACGTGTGTTATTGACCAATCTTCATTGTTGGGAGAGATCAAGGCCCGACAGTTTGATGATCCGCATTTGGTAGTTCTTAGAGAAACGGTGATGCAGGGTAGTACCAAGAAGGTTTCTATTGGAGAGGACGGTGTCTTGTGACTCCAGGGTCGCCTATGTGTTCCTAATGTCGATGGCTTTAGGGAGAGGATTCTAGCGGAGGCACAAAGTTTGCGGTACTTTATACACCCAGGTGCTACGAAGATGTATCGTGACTTGAGGTAGCATTATTGTGGAGACGGATGAAGAAGGACATAGTGGAGTATGTGGCGAAGTGTTTGAATTTCCAGCAGGTCAAGTATGAGCACCAGAGGCTAGGTGGCCTACTTCAGCAAATTCCCATTCCTAAGTGGAAATGGGAGCGCATCACTATGGGCTTCGTAGTAGGATTGCCCCAGACCTTGTGAAAGTTTGATGCAGTGTGGGTCATTGTTGATAGGTTGACCAAGTCGGCACACTTTATTCCAATTGTGACTACTTTCTCTTCAGAGAGGTTGGCTCAGATTTACATTCGGGAGATATTCCGGTTGCACGGTGTTCCTATTTCCATCATATCAGATTGAGGCCCCTAGCTCATTTCCCATTTTTGGAGATCCGTTTCAGAGTGAGTTGGGAACCCGCGTAGAGATTAGTACAACATTTCACCCTCAGACCGACATGCAGTCAGAGCGGACAATTTAGATTCTGGAGGACATGCTTAGGGCATATGTGATTAACTTTGGAGGATAGTGGGATCAGTTCCTGCCTTTGGTCGAATTTGCTTACAACAATAGTTATCAGTCCAACATTGAGATGGCCCCATATGAGACTTTATACGGTCAGCGATTTTGTTCTCCGATTAGGTGGTTTGAGCCCGGAGAGGCTAAGTTATATGGTATAGATCTGGTGAAATATGCCTTGGAGAAGGTGAAGCTAATTCAGGAAAGACTCTGCACAGCACAATCCAGACAGAAGAGTTGAGTAGATCAGAAGGCGCCTGATCTACCATTCATGGTCAGCTAGAAGGTTCTCTTGAAAGTTTCACGTATGAAGGGTGTCATGAGGTTTGGGAAGAAGGGCAAGTTGAGCCCAAGGTTTATTGGCCCATTTGAGGTGGTGAAGCGAGTTGGGGAGGTGGCATATGAGCTTGCTTTACCTCCCAGCTTATGGGGAGTCCATCCAGTTTTCCATATGTCTATGCTTCAGAGGTATCATGTCGACTTGTCCCATGTGTTGGACTTCAGTACTATTCAGCTGGATGAGAGTTTGGGTTATGAAGATGAGCTAGTTGCTATTGTTGATAGACATGATCGCCAGTTTAGATCCAAGAGTATTTCAGCGATGAAGGTCCAGTGAAGGGGCCAACCAGTCGAGGAGGCAACTTGGGATTCCGAGGAGGACATGCAGAGTAGATATCCATACTTATTCGGCACCTCAGGTATTTTTCTATGTCCGTTCGAGGACAAACGTTTATTTAAGAGGTGGAGAATGTAACGACCCAACCAGTCATTTTACTTTTTAGAACCCTGTTCCCCTAAATAAAACTTACCACACTTGCTTTATATAATTTACAACTTACGGGGGTGGTTGGTTCGGGATTTGGAAGGGTTTGGGTTGATATAAGCTCACTTGAATCCTTAAGTTTTTCTTAGAATGCCAAGTTTGACTTTGGTCAACATTTCTAGCAAACGGACTCAGATCTATGTTTTGACGGTTACGAAGGGTCCGTAGGAAAATATGGGACCTAGGCGTATGTCCGGAATCGAATTCCGAGGTCCCTAGCCCAAGTAATGAATTTTTATTAGAAATTGTTAAAACTGAAATTTCAAGGATTTAAAGAAACTAAACAATGATTGATCACATTGGTATCAGACTCATATATTGGTTCCAGAGCCTAGTACAGGTCCAATATAGCATTTAAGACTTGCTCTCAAAATTTAGTGTCAATCCGAGTAGTCTAAGTGCGTTTCGGCTCGTTAGAAGTGAATTGAGAACTTGAAGTTCATAAGTTTGATTCAATTGGTTTTAGGGGGTGATTCTTAGATTTAGCGTTGTTTCGGGCGATTCGACAGTTCGATCAAGTCCATTTCAAGATTTTAGACTTGTCAGTATGCTCGAGCGAGGCCCGGGAGCCCCGAGCGTTGATTGGACGAGGCTCGAGTGAAGTTGGAAAATTTGAGAAGTGCTGAAGCTTCAGTTGTTGTCATAACCGCACCTATGGTTGGTCAACTGCAGGTGCGAGACTGCAGAAATGATCGAGGCCTCACAGATGCGGCCCAAGGCTGGCCAGGCCACAGCGCAGAAGCCGCTGCAAGACCACAGAAGTGGTCCCAGTCCATTTGTCCAATTCCACAGATGCGACCTCCTTTTCACAGAAGCAGGACCGCAGATGCGATCCCCTGACCACAGATGCGGAAATCGCTGAAGCAGCGAGCTTTATTTTATATGAGTTCCGCCCATTTAAACCATTTTTGCACTCGAGTATTGAGCAATTTTGGAGCTCTTGAGAGGAGATTTCCATATAGCATCTTGAGTTTTGGATCGTTCGGCTCCAAATTGAGAGTTTGGGCTCGTTCTTGGTATTGGAAGTGCACTTTGGAGCGAGGTGAGTCTCCTATCCAACCTTTTAAGACAGAATTGTCCCCATAGGTATAATAATTGGATAATTTGTCACTAAATGCAGGGGCTAAGTACGCGCTTAGTGACGAGAGTCCGTGCCTAGCTACTATTATGCTTAAGTCCGGGTATTTTAGGACCCCTAAAGCATGTTTTCTGTGATTTTCTTGTAACTCCATGATTACTTCGAGACTTCTTAAATCTAGTTGAATATGATAAACGAATCTAACAAAAGGGACACTATATTTCTGCCATTTTTAAAGGGGAAGTTGATATTTTGTGCGTACTTGCTCTCTTGATGTCTATTCTTGTTCACCTGTTGATGTGTTTAAATATATATTTGACTACGTCGCATGTATGATTCGCGAGCGGGATAATAGATGCATTTATGGTTCGCGCCGTTCGACCCTCCGGCAGTGCACACTTTATTTTTATGTTGGATCGGGTCGTATGACCTCGGCACTACTTGCGTATGCTTGTTGATTGGTATATTTCTGTGGATGGAACCTTGTTACATGCCTTGAAATGAAATTGGCTAACTGTGATATCACCTAGTTAAGGGCTTGTTGCTTCATGCTATAAACTGTTATTTATTGTTCTATCCATGCTTGGTGTATCGCCTATCATGTTATTTGACCCTAGTAAGTGTAATGTCAACCTCTCATCTCTACTTCTTCGATATTAGACAGGATACTTACTAGGTACATATTGTTTATGTACTTAACTGTACAAGATTTGAGGCAGGTACATCTGATTACCAGGCTGGTGCATATCCTTGACCGCCCGAGATTCCACGGTGAGCCGCTCCCTTCCTATGCCATTGTATTTTCTTTACTTTTGGTTGTCTATTATATTTCAGACAGTAGGGTAGTATTAGTCTTTTGAATATTCTACTAGTTGCCCACGCACTTGTGACACCAGGTCTTGGCACGCACATTAGTAGACTACTCTTTTGGGATGTATAACTAGTTCTGAATGTTGATTATTATCGCATGCTTTAATTTCTAATTAAGAAAAGGTCATAATTGTTTTTAGTAAGTAAAAGTGAGAATTTATTAATATTTCTGCTTTGGCTTGCCCGACAATGGTGTTGGGCACCATCACGACTTGAGGTGAAATTGGGTCGTGAAATTATTAAACTATATTAGTAAAATAATTCTGCAAAAAATAAAATAATATAAACAAAAATAAAAAATATAAACAAAATTTAATCCGAGCCCACTAAATTCACACTATTTCCTCAAGGAATTTAATCCCCTCCTAGTACCCAAGGTTATGGATTATTTCCTCCCAGGATAGAACGAATTACACACTCGTGTAGTGGTACTTCAAAACCCAGTGTTTCAGCGAACACAGAGTTCAGTTGTAAATCACACTTACTGTTGTTTTCTTTGAAGTTAAAACAATGCAGAAGAAGGAAGAGAAACTCAGAAAATTGTATAGAAATTCTGAAAGAATGGATTTGTATTTATAGCCAATGTTGGGCTGAAAACTGACGAAGTGCAACTCATCCTTTTGAATTTCACATCAAGGTTTGAAATTCACATCATCCTTTTGAATTTCATTCCGGTTCATATAATCTCGAATGTCCTTCAAGGTCACACCCTTAGACTTTCCAAAATAGCACTTCAGAATCTTGCTCTCTTGTTTAATTGATTTTTCAATATTATGTGATGTGATCCTCAACCGCACATAATGTGAAAGTCTTCAAGATTGAACGACACATTATGGCCAAAAAACTTGAAACTATCATTGGTGAATACGCGAGAGTGAATCAAATAATGAACTAACTTCGTGCTGCGTTGGAAATTCTCTATAGTCATAATATACTGAAATATACCACTATTCAGCTTCTTTTATTGTATAAGAGTCAAGAAAGTTGCAATATAACCCTCTAAATCGTGGTTCCTTTTCCAGTAAGCAGTTAAACCAATCTCCAAAATCATAATACTTGTCCCCTGATTTTGTAGGTAGAGCAATAGGGATTGAAGGAGATTTGCGTATTCTACGTGCTTTAGGATTTGTAGGTGATTTGGATTTCGTAGATTCCATCTGTTCCGAAAGAATAAAAGATAGGAAAATAACGTCAGACCGTTTTTAAAAAAATCAGTTAAAACTTCAGCTCTAAGAAGGCTGAAGTTCAACAAACATAAAACAAAAACTTTAGCTTCTAAATGCTGAAGTTCAGCAAATACAAAACAAAATTTCAGCTCCTAGAATGTTGAAGTTCACCTATTACAAAACAAAAACTTCACCAAAAATATCTTGTAGTTTTTTACAAAAACGGAACACAAATTCAACTCTAAATAATGCTGAAGTTTATAAAAAATATAACAAAAACACAAAACGCAAAACAAAACTTCAGCTCCTAGAGTTAAGTTGTCCTTGAAGTATTATAAACTTCACACTTTAATAGCATCATCTATTTAACTCTCAAAAATTTAAAAAATTTCGACGTCTCCAAAAATCACTGAAGAATTTATAGAATTTTTATCAAAGACACAAACACACGTTCAAAAAATCTAAAAACACAATCGTAAAAGTAAAACCTAGAAAACTAATGCATTAATCAAGGTAAACCCTAGGAAACTATTTTATCATAAAAAGAAAAAGGGGAAACGATTCATCTAAGATGATATCAACAAAAAAACTAGAAATTAAATCATAAAAATAATATTAAAATAAAACCCAAAAAGTTAATGCAATGTACGTGTGATTATTTGTAATGTTATTGGAGAATAAACCGTTGAAAAATCAAGAAGAACGATAAAAATCATTTGATTTCAGAGAAGAACAAATAAAAAATGCGAAGAACGGGGGAGAGAGACAGAGACACTAGATTAGCGTATACTTGGAGATAAAGTAGTCTTTTAATAAAGAAGGGTAAAATCTTCTTTTTAAAGGCTCTGGACAAAAAAGGGTGTGGGTGCAAACAGAAAAAAAATGGGTACAGGTTAAAAGGGATGACCAAGAAGGACACCCCATGCAATTTTTACTTAAGCGCGAGCTACTTTTGAATGAGGTCCAAGAATATGATCAAATGATCAAAGGCATTTGGAGGCCGAGGGAGCACAAATGGAGAGCCTTCAAATGCCTACAAATAATCATGTAGCACAATTGGCAAGCAGAGACAAGCCCAACTATTATAATCAAGAATATTGATCAAATCGAGCGAGCTGCAACAATAGCCACTTTTAAGACCTCTATTTAAAATATATTCACAATTTTATAATGTATTTAAATGTTAGCAAATTCATACAAACTTCGAGACTAAGTATTATGAATCTGAAAATTCAGGATTGTGTCCTGAATTTTTGAGCTGCTAATTTAAAATTTAGGACTAAGTATTCTGAATTTTTGAGCTTCTAATTTGAAATTCAGGACATAAGATTCGAACTTCTGGATGCAATTTTCGAACTTAAGGACAAAATGTCTTGAAGTTTGAATTTTTGAGGTTTAAACTCTAGGACGTCATGTCCTGAAGTTTGAGCGAAGTTGGCTAATTTTTAAATACATTGTAAACTATAGATATATTTTAAACAACATACTAAAAGTGGTTACTTGATGTCATTTCCACACAATCTTAAGCGGAATATAATGGAGTAAGATTAGGGAGAGGTTATATGTAACACTTATAGCATTTGGAACGAAAGGTAGAATGTTAAATTATTAATACTATAAAAGTGGGTGTTCGGGGTGTACGAACAGGGACACTTTTGCAAATATGAATTAAATAGGGGTAAATTAATAATTTTATCATCATTCTTTTTTCCTCAAAACACGTGTACTATACTTGTGTAAAAGTAATTCGAAAAATGGTCAGCCTGAATTATTATATTTGGTTTAAAATTGCCCTCCATCCACCTAATGAGCTAAATATAACCTTCCCGTTAAGATTTTGGCTCACAGCTTCCCTTATAGTTAACAGCCCATATCAGATTAAAAATTAATATTATTTTTTAGAGGTTTCATTATTCTATTGGTTGATTTAAAACCCACCCCAAATATATCTAACCCACCCATTCTACCCGACCTATCAGACCATAACCCATTAAATTCTCTAACCCATGGATGATTTAATGAACCAAAGAAGCACAATGGAATATCTAATTTGGTGAAATCTTCTGTTACGTGCTTAAGAAAAATTGGAAAAAAACAAACTGATTCATAGAACTCTTATACATACCAGAGAATTATATACCAAAGAAATCTTAACTATTGGAGGAATAGATAACTGATCATCAAGGAATTAGAAATTGTTTGGCTCAAACGTTATCAATATACTTTGTAAGCTTAAAAACAATCAAAAGATAAATGAGGGTAAATCATAATCAAATATTATAAAACCTAGAGATAGAAAAGATGAAATTATTGTAGTAGATCTGATAGTATAAACTTGAGAATAAGTGTTCGTTAGATGTAGAGATAGAGAGAGAGAGTAGTAAAAAATTAGAGAGTTGTATTATTCGAGAATAATCATGATGCCCCTTTACAATGGTAAGGTCTCCTTTATATAGCAGGAGACCTTCCTCGAAATAATCATAAAAGTACAAAAAGTAGTCAACGTCCCCCTAGTGAGGACGCTGAATTTTAACTGGCGTCGCCTTTGTCCCCACGCCCAAGTCGTACCCTTGCTTTAGTTGACAACATTGAGGGCCAAATTTGACCCTACAGTTAGTCCCTCCGCTCGTTGGAGGCGTATTCGGTAGACGTCTTCAATGGGCGGAAATGCAAACCTCGTCTTTGGAGAATTTGACCTCACCCTGGGGGCGGTAACGTAAATGAGATGAAATGTATGGCATCGACGAGCTGCTGACGTGTGGTTCCCTTTTTGAAATGACGTCCTCGCCCGCATGCATCATCATTATACTTACTCCCGAGGCGGTTCAGAGGATGATGTGATGTTCTGGTTTCCCGCGCCCGTTCTGAATCATGTCTCTTCGATTTCTGTGCATCCTAACCCTATAAATAGGGGGAAGGTTTAATCCGTTTCATTTTTCGAACCTTTGGAAAACCTTTTCTGGCTTCCTTCTTTGCCTTTCTTTCTAGCAATCGTTATTTCGTACGAGACTCTTTCACTTCTTTGAAGCCACACTTCTCATCGTTAGTGCTTTGTTTCTTACATAGGATAACATGACAAAACATCGTCAGAGCAGTAAAAATATCAAAGATAATGCCCCATCTAGGGTTCCGCCCTCCTCCGGTGGCAAAGAGGAAAAAGCAGCAAAACTTCTTGCTCTCCTTACTGTCGATAACGTCCTCCCAAAGGAGATGCATATTCGAAGGGATTTTCCAACTAAAAGCCCAGCTCTTCCCTATGAGCATAGTGATTTGTTGCAATTCCACCCTAGACAATCTTCGAGCGACGCACCATATTCCGGACTATGTAGAAATGGCTCCGGCTGGGATGGACTACGCCAATGTGCACCGGCTCAGCTTACTCCTTACACATTGAAGGTGTGCAGGATTCTGACCACGTACGCGACCAAGGCTAAGTGCGGCATCTTTGTTCATCACCTTTTACAGTTATTCAGCCCTGGTTACCTGAGAGGTACCATGCTGCAGTTGAAAAGCCGTGAAACGAAGGGCTTGGTTGTGAAAGCTGACGACAAGACCAACCGCTGCTTTTGGCGTATTTATTTCTACATCAGGATGGAGCACCTGGTGTCTAACCCTGAAGGGTTCCTGAAAAGATGGAACCCATAACGTAAGTACCTTTATTTGTAGAATTATGATTACATGCGACCTTGACCATTCGGCCACTGTGATTTCTTTCCTTTCTCTTTTTTGTAGCGAGGGCTTCTCCACCCCAGTTCATTAATAATATTAAATCGTGGGTGGAAAGAATGATACCTTACGCAGAGTAATGCCGTACCTGGCCGCATTTCATGAACGATACGGCCCATCAGGTAATTCTTTGGCTTAGGTTTGGAAGTTCCCTAAGGATTTGTTACCTGACTTACTCGTGTTAGCAGGTCTGAGCGCCCCTAAGAAGAAGAAAAACTTTGTTACCTCGCCTAGGACAGGGACTGGCTTTGAGGGTGGAGTCATACCCTGCGGCTCGTTCAGTGATGGTGCTCCCGAGGTTCCTCAGCAGGAGGTTGTGCCTGTGGCGGCGTCTACAAGTGAAGCGACTCCTTCAATACCGTCCCTGCGGCCTATGGAGGAGACTTCTGAAGGTGAGGAGCCGCCAGAGAGAAAAAAATGATGGTTGATAATGGGCAAGGGGATAGCCGCTGAAGACGAGAGGGCAAGTGAGCCCTGTTAGGGGTCGAGGCCAATTTTTATGGCCGATGCCATCCGTTCTGGGAGGTCGGCTCCCCAAAGGAGGGATGTCCCCGACGCCAGCCCAGCCTGCATTCCGAAGAGTGGTTCGTCGGCTGCTGTTGGAGAAGTGGGCAACGGTGCCGAGAGGGTGGACCCCGAGGCCGCCTATGTGGATGCAGATGGGTTAACGAGGGATCCGGCCCCGTGTGGGGATGACGGCAGGTAGATCCAATCATCGAATTCTGATCCCAGAAGGGTATAACCTGTAGGCCGCAACAGATATGACCCAGTTATGTGAGGCTGCTGAGCGTGAAATGCTGAAAGGTGTTAGTGAAAGAGATCTATCCTGTAGGGCCGCTGGCGCGGCCTTGCAGGTAGTTTTCAATTTTCTTTGTGTGCCATAAGGCTAACTTTGATGCATACTAACTTTCTTTTCTCCTTTTTCTTCTCCTTTTTAGACTCTCATTTTGGAGGTAGAGAGGAGGAGGCGAGTGCAAAGGAAGGCAGCCACTTTTAATAAGATGGAAAAAAGTATCAGCGGTGTCGTACCAAGCATCGGGCACTGGCGGACCTACTTAAGCAGGACCTGGAATTTTGGGTGTTCCATGAAGGCCTTGAGCAATCAGAGGCCCAACTGAAACGGAGAGTGGTCGAGCTAGAGCAGGTTGATGAGCAGCTGATGGCCGCTTTGGCTCGGAACATTGAGCCGGAGACTCTTCTCCAGTCGAAGGAAAAGGAATTAGAGGTTGGTCGTGGGGTAGCGGCGGAAGCTACTGATTTGCGAGCCAAGGTAGCGCCTTGACTGCCGAGCTTGACACCAGGGTGGCTGAGATTGAAGCCCTTAAGCGGACTGTTGCGCCAAGGTCTGATGAGGATATGCATCGTGAGGCGCATGAGATGTGGGTGTATGCCGAGGCCAAACTAGTCATGCTCGAGGAGTTCTTAGCTGCGGGTCGAGCTACTGAGGTAGAGGTTCAGGAGCAACAACGTGTAGCTCGCATCGCCCGCAAAACCTGTGGGTATAGTTCCGACTCCCCAGACTGGGCGAGCTATAATTTTGAAGATGTTAACAGTCTAGGATCCGGGTCCTGGATCTCTGCAACTTATCAACCCGGGAGCGGCAATGGACGAGATGGTGGTCAAGCGGGGGACGGTGAGCAGAATGGCGAAGCCCCTTAGGACTTGTATACATTTTTGTTTTGTTGTATTTTGAAATGTAAATAGGTCCTTTTGTACATGCATTTTTGGATGATAATGAAAGTTGTAATTTTGCTGTTATTCTTTTTTGTATCTTTTATTTTCGGTATCTCGTCTCTGCAGAGCGGATGCTCGCTTGCTTTTAGGATTCTCAGCGTGTTTCTCGAACGTTGTTTATGTTATCCGCCGATAGGAGGCGGCTTCGATGCTAAATAGTGGTGGCTTTAGCTAATAATGGCATCGCTTCAATTATTATTTATGTGCCTTTTGCTGTAGTCGAACAGGGTTGGCGACTGTTGGCGACGACGGCCTTAGTCATAATATTGTCGATGGCCTTAGCCATGTACGTAACTTCGACTATCATCAAATTACTCGTTTGTCGTAGTCGAGCTGGGTTGACTTATTGACGACGATGGCCTTAGCCACAATATTGTTAATGGCCTTAGTCATGTACGTAACTTCGACTATCATCGAATTACTCGTTTGTCGTAGTCGAGCTGGGTCAACTTATTGACGACGATGGCCTTAGCCATAATATTGTCGATGGCCTTAACCATGTACGTAACTTCGATTGTTGTCGAATTACTCGTTTTCTGTAGTCGAACAAGGTTGGCGACTGTTGGCGACGATGACCTTAGCCATTTACATGTTGGAGATGGCCTTAGATGTTTACACGTTGGAGATGGACTTAGCCGTTCATACATTGGAGATGGCCTTAGCTGTTTACACGTTGGAGATGGCCTTAGCCGTTCATACATTGGAGATGGCCTTAGCCGTTTACACGTTGGAGATGGCCTTAGCCGTTTACACGTTGGAGATGGCCTTAGCCGTTCATACATTGGAGATGGCCTTAGCCGTTCACACGTTGGAGATGTCCTTAGCCGTTTACACGTTGGAGATGGACTTAGCCGTTTACACGTTGGAGATGGCCTTAGCCGTTCATACATTGGAGATAGCCTTAGCCTTTCATACATTGGAGGTGGCCTTAGCCGTTTACACGTTGGAGATCATGCTAGTCCAGTCCCTTTGTCATGTCAGTCAGGAGAGCGCATGGAGTGGCTGGTATGATAAATTTGTTCTGCAAATATCTCCAGGTGTCTCCTCTACCGCCTCGTTTAAAACCTCCCCAAGAAAACCCAATTGGGACAAAACTCGGGTAAGGGAAAAAGAGTGCGACTCGGGAGATGCCTTTTAGAAATGGAAATACTTGAGGTGGGCGACGTTCCAATTGTTTTGGAGAGTTTTTCCTTCCATTGTTTCTAATTGGAATGCTCCTTTACCTGCTGCTGCTTTGATTTTGTAGGGTCCGTCCCAGTTGGTGCCCAGTTTTCTTTCGCTTGGGTCTTTTGATGCCAATGTTTTGGCTTTGAGGACGTAGTCTCCCACTTTAAGTGGTCTTACTTTGGCTCTTTTGTTGTAGTATCTTTCAACTTGTTGTTTCTGAGCCACCATTCTTTTGTGGGCCATTTCTCTTCTTTCCTCGGCCTCATCGAGGTCTTGAATCCTGTTTATGTCGTTCTATGTTCTGCTGGTATGTGAATACCTCAAGCTTGGTTCGCCGACTTCGACTGGTATGACTGTGTCGGTTCCGTAGACCAGTGAGTATAGTGTCTCCCCTGTGCAGGATTTTGGTGTGGTCCGGTGTGCCCACAATACTTCTGGTAGTAGCTCGGGCCATACCCCCTTGGCTTCCTCGAGTTTCTTTTTCAGTATGTTTAGTATTATTTTGTTGGAAGACTCTGCTTGGCCGTTGGCAGCGGGGTAATACGGCGTGGAGAGTATTCGCTTAATGTGCCATTTGTCGAAGAATTCCGTCGTCTTCTGGCCGACGAACTATCGTCCGTTGTCGCAGCTGATTTCCTTGGGGATGCCGAAACGGCAGATGATATTCTTTCATATGAAGGCAATGACTTCCTGTTTGCGTATTTGGGCGTACGCACCTGCTTCCACCCACTTGGATAAGTAGTCAGTTAAAACTAATAGAAATCGTACCTTTCCTCATCCCGCTGGTAGGGGACCGACTATGTCCATTCCCCATTTGATGAAAGGCCATGGGGAAGTGACTGAGTGGAGGGACTCTCCTGGTTGGTGTATCATGGGGGCATACTTTTGACATTATTTTCATCGGCGAACGTATTCTGCTGCCTATTTCTTTATGGTGGGCCAATAATAACCGGCTCGTATTATGCAGCGCACGAGGGCACGGTTGCCTGTATGGGCGCCATAGTGACCCTCATGTACCTCTTCGAGTATTGGTCTCATTTGGTACGGCCCTAGGCACTTGGCCAGGGGTTCGCCGAACGTCCTTTTGTAGAGCTCGTGCTTTAATAGGCAATACCTGGCGGCATGTATGCGGAGCTTCTTTGCTTCTTCTTTATCGAGTGGGAGTGTACCATCCTGTAGATAGGATACAAATTGGTTGCGCCAGTCCCAAGTCAAATTTAAAGAGAGTATCTCAGTGTGATCAATGGCTGAATGGAGGAGGGTGACCACGCTTTCTTTGTTGAAGTTTTTAGTGGCTGCGGCCAATTTTGCCAAACCATCTGCTTCAACGTTCCGTGCCCTTGGGATTTGTTCGAAACGGAACTTGTCGAACTCAGTCATTAATCTGTGGATCTCTGACTGATATTTTTGCAATCTCTGCTCCTTGATTTGGTAAGTCCCAGTGACCTGGTTCACTACGAGTTGGGAGTCGCAGTGGAGAATGAGTCGTCGAGCCCCATATTTGATGGCTAGTTTTATACCTGCAGTAACAACCTCGTACTCGGTCTCATTGTTAGTCATTTCGAGGCACCGCACGGACTGGAAAATTATTTCGCCTGTGGGGACCTCAAGAACGAGTCCCAGTCCCGATCCCGAGGCATTAGCGGCGCCGTCAGTGTAAAGAGTCCATAGGTCGGTGTTGGAGGAGGTATGACGTGCCTCCAGTTACGCTTCTGGCAGTATTTCTGCACTGAAATCGGCTATAAAGTCGGCAATACTAGCGACTTGATGGCGGTTCTTGGGTGATATGAGATATCGTGCTCGCTGAGCTCTATAGCCCATCTGGCGAGTTTGCCTGATAACTCAGGCTTATGTAGGACACTTCTCAAGGGGAAGGTCATTATTACTTTTATGGGGTGGCACTAAAAATAGGGTCGGAGCTTTCGTGAAGCTACGACCAATGTCAGGGCTAACTTTTCACAGTGTGGATACCGTGTTTTGGCATTCACTAAGGTTTTGATAATATAGTAAATAGGAGATTGCGTACCTTTGTTTTCGCGAACCAAAACTGCGCTGACGGCGACCTCGGAGACGGCCAGATATACCAGCAGGGGCTCGCCTGGACTCGCTTTGGCCAGTAGTGGCGGCAAAGATAGGTATGCTTTCAATTTTCTTAAGGCTTCGACGCATTCCTCATTCCATTGTAACCCGTTGTCTTAACACATTGAAAAATTTATGGCACCTGTCGGAGGACCATAAGATGAATCTGGATAGGGCGGTCATTCGCCCCGTCACCTTTTGTACCTATTTTTTGCTGTTCAGAATCTCAGGTATTGCATCTATCGCCTTGATCTGATCTGCGTTGACCTCAATGCCTCATTGAGACACGAGAAATCCTTAAAATTTTCCCGAGGCTACGTCGAAGGCGCATTTCTTAGGGTTCAGCTTCATCCCGTACCTTCTCAATATTTCGAAGGCTTCTTTCAGATGGTCGATGTGGTCTTCTTTCTTTGTTGACTTTACCAACATATCGTCGATATAGACTTCCATGGTCTTATCGAGCTGTTCTTTGAACATTCTGGTGACCAGTCTTTGGTACGTAGCCCCCATATTTTTGAGCCCGAAGGGCATTACCTTATAGCAATATGTCCCTTGTTGGGTGATGAAAGTTGTTTTCTCCTGGTCCCCCTCGGCCTTCATGATTTGATTGTAGCCGGAGTAGGCATCTAAGAAGCTCAACAGTTCATGCCCAGCGGTGGCGGCGATCAATTGGTCGATGTGGTGTAATGGGAATGAATCTTTCGGGCATGCCTTGTTCAGATCAGTGAAATCCACACACATTATCCATTTCCCGTTTTTCTTTTTGACCATGATGACATTGGCGACCCACTAGGGGTACTTCGATTCTTTGATGGAATCGTTGGCCAGTAATTTGTCTACCTCCTCGCAGACCTCTTCATTGATAGCGGCGTTGAATTTCCTTCTCAGCTGTCGCACGGGTGGGTGTAATGGATCGACATTCAACTTGTGGGTGCCGAGTCTCGCGGGATTCCCGACATATCTGAATGGGAAAAAGCAAATAAATCTGCATGGTTAGTTAGGAATTCACGATACTTACTCAGGTTGGTGAGGTCGTGCCCGATGTAGGCTTTCTTTGTGAGGTCGACGTCGTCCATTAGACTGGGTCGAGATCTTCGACTGTTGCTTTACAGGCTTCCACGACGTTGGGATATCTGATAGCATCCGTCGTCGGGTAGACTTTAGTCCCCGACACAGCTGATTGCTATGTTTCTGCACTCGCCCCTTTTAGTTGTTTGGTGTGCATGCAATCTTGAGCTATTTTGTAGTATTCATGTGCGGTGTGCGGCTCACCTCAAATGTTGAATACCCCCCACGGGGTAGGGAATTTGATCATTTGGTAAAAACATAAAGGGACCGCTCGCATGGCATGTATCCATGGGCGTCCTATGATGATGTTGTAGGCCGTTTCCTGGTTCATCACATGGAAAGTTGTTTCCATCATGACTCCTCCTTCTAAAACGGGTAGTGATATTTCTCCGGATGTCCGTTTCACTGCATTGATAAAACCAGTTAGTGTTATGCAACGCGGTATTACCTTACCCTCGAGTCCCATTTGTGCAAGGACCCTCGAGTGGATAATATATGTGCCAATTCCATCGTCAATCAGGATTCTTTTAACATCCGTATCGGCGATATGTAAAGTGATAACTAAAGTATCGTAATGAAGGAAAGACAAACCGTCGGCATCGGACTTATCGAAGGTGATACTATCTTCGAAGTCGTCATACCGTTCATGGGTGATGGTCCGTTTTAGTTTGTGCGTGGTGGCGAACTTGATGTGATTGATTACTGAGTCGTTGCTGCCTCCGACGATCATGTTTATCGTGCTTGTGGGGGAGGGCAGCTTTGGCGGCCCGTGTGATTATTCCCGTCCGCGTGCAAAGTTTATTTTCCCTTTGTCACTGAGTAATTCCCTCAGGTATCCCTGGTTCAGCATCCTGACCACCTCTTGCCGTAGGCCTATGCAGTCTTCGATTTTGTCTCCCCCTTCCTGATGGAACTCGCATAGGACGTTTGATTTCCTTATGGCGGGGTCTGATTTCATCTTCTGCGGCCACTGCACTTTGGTGCCCAGCTTCTCCAGTGCGTACACTATTTCTGAAGGAGACACACAAAAGTTATGGGCAGATAATAAACGAGGTGTACCTCTTTCGTTTTGGAGTAGGGCGACGTATCGCTGCAGAGCGTCTGTATGCCTTGGTGGTGGATGGGAGGATCTGGTGTATGGCTGGTGGCGGTCTTTGTTGGAGCGTGGGAGTTATTCTCGCCGTCCTTCATTGTGTAGATCCCTCCTTGTCTCTGAGTATATCGTCGTTAGCCGCTGGGTCGGCCCATTAAGATCATCCTCGTCCGCTCGTACTTTAGCGCAATAGGCGTTGTGGATTTCCTCCCATGTGGTAGAGGGATATTTCATGAGGCGGCTTAGTTGCTTCTTGGTTGCCCTCGAACCGTCCCTGTTTAGCCCGTTCTGGAAAGAGGCGACTACCATACCTTCCGATACATTTGGCAGACTCATCCTTACCCTGTTAAACCTGGCTAGGAAGTCCCTGAGTCCTTCCCCTGCGGTTTGCCTGACAGCGAAGATGTCGTTGGCCCTTGCTTCCGCTTTCTTTGCTCCTGCATGGGTGGTGACGAACTTATCTGCTATTTCCTCGAATGTTGATATTGCCTTAGCTGGTAGCTGAGAGTACCACGTTAGGGCCCCTCCTATCAACGTCTCACCAAACTTCTTCACCAGCACCGATGGTACCTGCTCTTTTGATAGGTCGTTTCCTTCACAGTAGTGACATAGTGGATCAAATGATCCTAGGGATCTGTGGTTCCGTCATATACCCTCAAGTAGGGTGGCATCTTGAAGGTTTTTGGGATAGAGTGAGGGGCAGCTTCTTCGGTATATAGTTGTTCGACGAACCTTCTCACGTCGCATTTTGGTAGCAACTTGGGAGCACCGGGGATCTTGTCTACCCTCTCCTGGTGCTCTTTCATTTGGTCACGAAGCGCCTTGTTTTCATTCTCCATTTCTTCCATCTTCTTTAGGATAGCTGTTAGCGTGCCATCGTTGGCATGTGCTTCGATGGGTTTGTTATTTGCTCGTACAACCTCAGGTTCACCCATAGCAGCAGTGATGCTTACCGTTGGCATATGCCTGACGTTACTTTGCGGTGACTTCTCAACCAAGCCACTTAGAGTACTTGTTAGCCATTCTTCCAGTAGCTTCTTGACCACCGAGGGCGCTTCCTTAGCCGCAGATGTGGAAGTTCCTTTTTCATGCAAGATCGTCAAATCTTCAGATGGAGAAGGTGAGATTTCTGCACCTGGTATGGTACTAGGGGTTACATTCAAGATACCCTCGTCACTGGCCTCGTTGAGAGGTCAATGAGATTGGCTGTAACACCAACTATTGCTTTCGATCTTGTGTTATTTTCGGCCATCTTTTCGTATGGTGTAGAGAATGGTAGTTGGTTGTTCTCTAGGTGGATACTATGATTTTGATTCTCGAATTCCCTACAGGCAGCGCCAAATTGTTTGGCTCAAAAGTTATCAATATACTTTGTCAGCTTAAAAACAATCAAAAATGAGGATAAATCGTAATCAAATATAATAAAACCTAGAGATAGAAAAGATGAAATTATTGTAGTAGAGCTGATAGTATGAACTCGAGAATAAGTGTTCGTTAGATGTAGAGATAGAGAGAGAGTAGAAGAAAATCAGAGAGTTGTATTATTCGAGAATAATCATGATGCCCCTTTACAATAGGAAGGTCTCCTTTATATAGCAGGAGGCCTTTCTCGAAATAATCATAAAAGTACAAAAAGTAGTCAACGTCCCCTAGTGAGGACGCTGAATTTTAACTGGCGTTGCCTTTGTCCCCACGCCCAAGTCGTACTCTTGCTTTAGTTGACGTGTGCTCAACGGGCGTACCCATCGGCGTAGAGATATTGAGGGCCAAATTAGACTCTATACAGAAATTTTAACGATGGGTTTAGGAATCATCGATGGGCTATGATCTGATGGGTCGGGTAGAATGGGTGGGTTAGACATATTTGGGATGGGTTTTAAATCAACCAATAGGATAATGTCATGTCATTAAAAATAATAGTATTAATTTTTAATTTGATATGAGTTTTTAACTATAAGGGCTGTTGTGAGCCAAAATCTTAATGAGAATGTTATATTTAGCCCAACGGATAGATAGAGGGCAATTTTAAACCAAATTTGATAGTTCAGGACAGTCCGAAAGTAATTTACCGTGTAAGCGTAATTGAAGCCTTGCTCTCTTTATCCCTATTCAATTCTTCTCCATCAATGTTCTCTGTAATACTGATTTTCACCAAATACTTTGTAGGTCTTACAAAATATCCAGTCATATAGTATTTGACATCTTTTATAACAATTCCTGCTTCATTTCTTATGGTACTAGGTGTATAGCCAAAGTTTTCTCCTTTAATTCCTATATCCGTAGCTGAGTATGTAATATATTGTTTCTGCAGTTTTTTTAAACAAAATATTCAGTCTCATAGGTAGAATTTTTTTCACTCACACTAGATATAACTTAGGAGAAAACTATGTTGAAATGAATTTTCGATCAATATTGATGAACTTTATATGACCTAATATATTCTTGTTAATGATAAAAATAGAACAAAAGAAAAAGAACAATGTCTCTTGAAACCAAGATCTGCCGGTGGAAATTTATAACTTCTAGAGATCATTCATCTAGCAAGCACTCCACATTCTTTTTGGCCAATTTTGGACTGCAGAAAAATTTTGGTTTAAATGGGCTGGTTGAGCTGAATTTAGGCGGGTCAAGATGGGTTATGTTAATAAATGGGTAATTGTCCAACTCGACTCAAAATGTACTTGGGCTAAGATGGACTGGGTCAAGATGGGTTAAACAATGGGTCATAACCCAATCCGTCCAACTTGACCCATATTTTAGAATCATGTTCATCTTGCATAAAAAAGTCTTTTACCTTAAAATGTGTAAGTTGAGCTATAAAAAATAATTGGTTAACTTGGGTTCAACCCAAATTGACCCATGAGCTAATATGTTTGTAGCGCAATCCATTAATCTGTGGGCGGATTTGGCCGATTGGACGGATTTGGGCTCAAATTGCCACCCCTAACTTATATATGGTTAGTATTAGAAATGTCAATGGCATCTACAATGGCAGCTTTTTTAATTTTACGCATTAATCAAGTGCATATCATTATTTGTTGCGATTTCAAATTGTTATGAAGGATGAAGTTGGAAATCTTGAACCGGATAAATTACAATGCAAGATATGTAGCCGTAAGTGAATCTTTTGTCAATCTAGACACTGTATTTCAATCCGTATTTTACAGTATTTAAAAGACATGTTAGAAATTAGAATGTTCGACTTTGATTGGATCTGATGTCATAAATAAGGTACTCATACAACAAAATTAATACGAAGAATATTAACAAACTAGAATAAGTAATGACTAATGAGTTGGAAAATTTTAACTATCTGATCTCCTCAGCAATGCTAATATTATGTTGATTGGCTGTAATTTTATTCTATTTGCCATAATATTTTATATTGGGCTACTAGTTATAACATAAGTGCCTACAATGACCGTTCGTGTTTGAAAGATGAGTGCAAGGTTTACTTATTTCAATTGTAGCATAACTCATTTTATTTTTTTCTTATATATATTCTTCTTTATCTGATATATGATAAGTATAAACTTACACAATCTTCAACGGTATTATGCTAACTAATTTTATCACAAACATTAAAACCAAATTTAGTTTGGATATTAAAGTGTTTTAAAGGTCAAGGGTTGTAATGACCCGGCTGGTCGTTTCGAGAGTTGTAGTCCCGTTTTCCCCATTTTTTGTTTCATTTGTGTTTTACAGTTGTATTATGACTTACCGAGTTAGTTGGTTCGGGTCCGGAGTGATTTTGGAAGGAATTGAGACACTTAGCTAGCGTTTGGCCATACATCCCAAATTTATTTTAAAAAATATGATTTGGGTGAAGTTTGGTTTGAAGACGAAAATGTGTTTGGACATACGTTTTCAAAACATATTTTCCAATATTATTTTGGAAAAATATGTATATAATACCCAAGTTTTGGAATTTTGGTCCAAAATCAGCTCAATAGCTAATTTTGGGACTTGGGATTTAGGATTTAACCTAAATATGGGCAAAATTTATGGCAAAACATGAGTTTTGAAAATAAATCTCAAATTTATGTTCGCAAAACTCATGGTCAAACGGGGCCTTAGTCTCTTATTTGGAAGCTTAAGCTGAAAAAATTGATCGGGTGTTGACTTATGTATAAACGACTTCGGATTTGAATCTTTATGGTTCTGTTAGCTCTGTTAGGTGATTTTGGATTTAGGAGCGCGTCCGGATTGTAATTTGGATGTCCGTAGTAGAGTTAGGCTTGAATTAGCGGAAATTGGAATTTTGGCGAATTTGACCAGGAGCGGACTTTTGATATCATCGGATTGGATTTCAAGAAGTTGGACTAGGTCCGTGGGTCATTTATGACTTGTGTGCAAAATTTGGGATCAATTGGACGTGAATTGATATGGTTTGACGTTGTTTGTAGAATTTAGAAATTTCAAAGTTCTTTAAGCTTGAATCTGCGTGTAATTATGTTTTCGATGTTGATGGAGGTGATTTGAGGATTCGACTAAGTTCGTATCGGGTTATAAGACTTGTTGGTATATTTGGTTGAGGTCCCGAGAGCCTCGGGTTGACTTCAGATGGTTAACGAAACAAGTTTTGAAGTTTGAAGACTGTTGAAGTTTGGACTAAGTTGTTGTAATCGCGCCTGCGGAATTTCAATCGCATGTGCGAGCCCGCGGAAGCGGAGAGGAAGGTCGCAGGTGCGGGAAAGGCCGGGAAGGTCAGAAGTCGCATGTGCAAGGATTTGACACACCTGCGGTAACATAGATGCGGACAAGAGGGCGCAGATGTGAGCCTTGGGAATTCAAGTGACTTCCGTAGAAACGACACTTTTACCGCAGATGCGGAGCCCGCAGGTGCGGAAAAGCCTGGGCAAAACCTATAAATAGAAGACTTCGAGACTTTTTTACCATTTTCATCATTTTTAGCTCCGATTTTGGGGATTTTGACAGGGATTTCGAAGTGATCATTGTGGTAAGTTCCTTGTGCCTTTTTATCTTCAATAATGGTGTTCTCCTACTGATTTACACCTAATTAGTGAGATTTTGAAGTGAAATTAGGGCTTGAGAATTTGAGAGTGTTTTCGGAGATTTGAATGACCAAATAGTATCGGATTTTGATAAATTTAGTATGGTTAGACTCATGAGTGCATGGGCTTTCGGGTTTTGTGACTTTTGTCGGATTTTGAGACGTGGCCCGGGGACCGGGTTGAGCCAATTTCGGATTTTTGGGTCTAAGTTAGTAGTTTTCTTTTGGATTGATCTCCTTAGTCTATACTAATTGTATGTACTGCTTGTGGCTAGATTCGAGACATTCGGTGGCCGAATCGCGAGGCAAGGGTATTTGGGAGTAGAGTTTCGCTCGAATTGAGGTATGTAATAGTTATAAATCTGGTCCTGAGGGTATGAAACCCCGGGTTTTGGTGTCGTGTGACTATTTGGAGGTGACTCACATGCTAGGTGATGGGCGTGTGGGCGTGTACCGAAGGGATTGTGACTTGGTCCATTCCGTAAGATCGTAATGTCAAATAGCTTACTATTACCTACATGTTCCCTCTATTTTATGGAAGTTTTACAACAAATCATGTTTAGGCCATATGATATTACTGTTTGAGAACTGTTGAGGTCGTGTACTCGTTGAATTAGCTGTTATTTGTTGTCTTGTACTCGGTCATGATTTTACTGCGTACCATACCTCCATCTCTTTTTATTCTTTGTTGATACATATTATTATCTCTTTTTAGGCTGATTTATATGAATTCTGAGAGCCCTAGAGACTAGGGAGGTTGATGACTGAGTGAGGCCTAGTGCCTGATGGTGAGATATTGATATTATAGCACGTGAGTTATCTGTGCAGCACGTGAGTTGTCCGTGCGGCTATTGATTTGATATTATAGCACGTGAGTTGTGTGCGGATTATAATGTTTGGGGTGTAGGAGCCCCTCCGAAATGTGCACACCCCAGTGAGCGTAGGTACCTATTGAGTGTGAGTATTGAGGGCTGAGAGCAGAGCAATTGAGCTGTTGAGATGAGTTGAGTGACTGTTGCCTTGAGAGGTTGTACTTGCTTTCATTTGCTATTGTACTTAGTTGATATCTGTCATTGCCGTGAAATTCCTGGAAGATTTTATATCTGATCTATTTGAACTTGAAACTATATAAAACTAGTTTGACTTAAACTGCCAGATTTGAAAGCACATCTATTCTTTGCTGAAATTTCTGAAATGAATTGTACTTATATAGCTCGTCACTGCTTCTCAACTCCTTATTTGTTTTTGTTACTTACTAAGTTGGGAATACTTACGTTACTCCCTACACTTAAATGTGCAGATCCACGTGTGTTCGGTTACGGAGAACTGTGAGCTCATGCGTGGCCGATTACCGTAAATTTATGAGGTAGCTGCAGGCGTTCGCATTCCTTGTTCTCCTTCTTTGCTATTTTTCTTTGCTGCATTGACATTTAGACGCAGAGTATTATAAACACTGTTTTCTTACAATGGAGGTCTAGTTGCTCACGACTTGATGACACCTCGATGTTTGGGGCTTTCTTTCCGCATTATATTTTGAGTTTATTTATGACAACTATATTATGAAAAAACTTTTGGTTTATCTTTTATGGAATATCGAAGTATTTTGAAAATCGTCTTGCCTAGTACCATCGATAGGTGTCATCACGACAGGTTAAGATTTTGAATCGTGACAAGTGTAATATTAGAAATGAATATTTATCCAGTTTAAAATCAATAACATGATCTAAATGATACACAGCATATCCAGATAATAATAATATGATGACAAATTCGTAGACAAATATAGTATTGATCTTGTAATTCACCGTCTTACAATTCTTGCATTATAATCTACTATAGTCTTGTTCTCCTAACTCGCCACTTAATTAGTTACGTTCTGAAACTTAATTTAGGTAAACAATGTTCTTTAACCTAAGCGAAATCCTTAATGCATTTCAAATATGAAAGCTCTCAGAAATTTCAACTCTCAAAATTTGACACATGGCTTTTTTTTTTAAAAAAAAAAACATCTTATACCAAAACTTTAGAATAATATAATGGAAAGAAAGCTTGCTTTTGGAGAAAAGCTTAGAAAAGTTAGCAATAAAATAAATTTTTTAATCTTTTGGGGCTTTTCTATATTGAATGGAATATTATTTATCTTGTGGCTTTGTGGTACAATATCCACATAAAATAATCCCTTTATCATGGCTATTATTTTAATTAGTAAGCTATAACTAGTCACTAGAAGCATGGGCAATGATCAATCTAATATGTTAGTATATTTATAGTGAGACAAATATAACTGGATCCAACTAATTAAGTGATGTAGGCAGCTAATCTATTACCATAACATATCTAGTATAATATTTTAATCTTTTTTTTAAATATAAGGTGTAAGGAGAACTTCAAACAACAAGGAAATAGAAAATTGGTGGAGCTGAGGTCTTTATAACTTTATATTGGCGATCAAGTTTTGAAGTTTGTGGATTACAATAACGACTTCAAGTTAATATTCAATACTAATTAATATTATAATTAAATATAATTTTTTAGTAATTTTATTTATATAATATAGAATACAAATAAGAATTATTGAGTCACAACAATAACGATCCAGTAAAATTTCAAAAGTAGAGTCTGGGGAAGGATAGTTTGTACAGAGACCTTACTCCTGCCCCAACGGAGTAGAGATGCTATTTCTGATAGACCCTAGCTAAAGGAGACAAAAAAGACGAGAAGAAACGATATATCAGTACAATCAACAGAAACCATATAAATAATACCAATATCATATATAAGAACCAAAAAATAAATGAAAATGCAACAACAATAACCGGTAAATAAGGCTACTGAATCAACGCGAACTC